>JAHLJT010006905.1:0-11979 GCA_031308135.1 Acheta domesticus
TATGAAATTTATTTCACAGTAGCAAATATATCTTTTTGAAAATGTACGGATTTTAATTTTACTAGACCATAAATTAGCAATTTATCGATTCTTGAATTATCTAACCTGCTCGCAGAGACTCTTTACCAGTAGATAGATTACCTACAGGTTACCTACACTACAGATAGATTACCTGTAGGTTACTGAGCGTTCAATGTATTTCGAACACAAGATACCAGGGTCTGTGAAAAGTAATGGTTTTGTTCGATCTAGCGTTATATTTTACACACCTTTATAATAAAAATCTTTGAGATAGCTTCTGAAATATGGAAATATACCTCACAATAGAATTGCAAAATGTAAATGCCCAGTGTTGAAATACGTCAAAACCAACCGTTTCAATATTTTCGTAACATTTTGCACTGCCGAAAGTTTTTAATTCTCTCCTTGATCAAATCAAAACACACAGTAAAATGTATACAATCAAGCGATACCACAATATCACAATACCCTGCAATACAGAGGAGAGCTTAGCTGGTATTTTACATTATATTTGGGTTTTCATTTCTTGGCGCGTTGGGTCTTGTCTTCACGATGGAATATCTCACGGTATTTCGCGTCGTTCACGGCCGTGCCGCTGGGAGTCGAATGATCGCGACTGTATAGAGCAATTCTGGTGATCATGCGCCTCCTAGCGGCACAACCGAGAAAGACGCGAAATACCCTGAGATATTCCATCGTGAAGACCAGCCCCCACGCGCCAAGAAATAAAAACCCAAGTACAACAATTTGATAGTTTTACTCAATTTTACAATTTTCTTTAAGGACAAGATATTTATCTCTGTTACTTCGTTACTTCGCACAGAATGGTAAATGTTTCTACTATCTCAAGATTGTCCACAATTCGGGCACAAGAAAAATTGATCAATAGCTGAGAATTATATAAAGTAAAATGTTACGTATCAGATATTGCAAATATACTGTTTATAGAAGCTATACTTCACTGTAAAATGCATGCATAAAAAGTAGTTACGGCATGTTTAGCTTTACGTTTTTCTTTGGACGCTAAAATTTGCAGATATTGTTTTCTTAATTAACACTATACTTACGATTTCTGAATACTCATCATCCACCCTCTATGGTATTCCAGATGCAATGGACAATATTTTGTACTGGATAAAAGTAGAAGACCGAAGCCTGGGTCCTGCCTTCGACACAGCGGCAGGAAAAGCGAGAGCGCCGTGGCTTTAGTGCGACCGACGGCGAGAAAGTGAGAACAAGTTGCTAGAATCTGCCACAGAGTAGCGGGGCACTGCTTTGTGAAGTCCGGTAGAGTCCCTGTATTTAGACTATATACAGGGACTCTAAAGTCCAGCTCTTCTAGGAATGAATTGGGCTTCCGAATTAAAATTACTCACACTTGCGGCATATTAATTTTAGTCCTATTCAGTATGCTACAGCCTTAACGTTATTCTTAGTAAATGTATCTTTTCATTTCTTAAAGATGCTCCATTGAAGCTAATGAATCAACATGACATTTGAATTTTTAGGCAATGTTTCATTTATGAGAATAAATTTATTCCCACGATTTCATCACATTTTTAAAATCTCCACTAAATTTATGATATTCGTATTTAGCATGTTTTCGTGCAATTTTCTAAGTTTTACTTTATATTCCTACTTACAATTAATGCTACTAACTACAATCCATCAATTGTTCAATTATTTATGGACCCTTCAATATTTGAAGCATTGACAATTTGAACGATATTAAAACAACTATAAATAATATCACTTAAGAAAATCACTTCATATGTAAACCTTATATTATTATTATAGAAGTAATTACGAGGCGTTGTTTTGTCAAATGTGTTTATTTCTGATTTAAGCTTTTTCACATTGCCGCCCTCTTCAGCGCTAATAAAACAAAATATCTAAATTACAAGTTGTGTATTATAAAATATAATATTATAAAGAGTATAGCCGAATAAGGGGGTGAAAATTGCCCCCAAACAAAATCGATAAACGTGAAACTCTTATGAAAGATAATAAAAAATGTAGCAGATTCCCAAAAAATCAACCTCCTAGGGCAATCTGTTGCAGAGATACAATGAGAAACGTGATTAGCATATATTATTTTTTCTCAGCTTCTATTGCATGTCTCAGGCTGAAATGAATTGGAGAGACGGAGAAATGTAGTTGCATTTGATATATATAATTTTACACACATTTATTATTAAGTATACACACACTTTTACTTTCCCGTATACGTATGTATATACGGAATAATGTATGTAGTATGGAGAAAGTTTTGTAATGCTCCGGACAATCGATTTCGAGATTTAAACAGAAATTACGTTTTGGGGTCTCTGATTACGATATCCAGAACCAAATCCACCTTTCTCATTAAAAGATAGAATCAACATTCACGGATTTAACATTTGCGAATTTGGGGAACCTAACTCTCAAGAATGTTGAGGGATTAACTGTAGTTGCAAATAAATTTATTTTAACTTCCTGGCATTAGTATACTATTCCCAATACTGGTCATTTTCCTCTTAGGTGAATTTGATCTTATAGACCAGGGATGTCCAACTTGCAAGGCTTCAAGGGCTACAATTAAAACTTATTACTTGGGCACTCCACATTTGACTTCCACGCATTGTTCATCTCAGCAGTTTGTCCAGCTGCTCTGAAGCGGGACAAACTGCTGAGGGTTCTGATTATTTTTATTTTTGTATTTTGAAATTTTAAATTCATAAATAATTTATTTTAAATACATGTATTTTTGATACTGCCCAACTCTGGACATAATCTCTTTTGCATTTAACACTCATATAAAGAGACTGCTGTAGAACATTGCATGTCTTGTACTAGATATTCCTCCTTCATATATAGACTTTATCACAGCTACACAGTTAACCTTTCTGCAGAATTACTCAGTGTCTTGATGAAGTGAATGCTATAAATTAACTATTACATACTTTTTTTCAGTGTCGCGTCCTGTCACAAGTATGATGAATGATGGAGTTCCACAAAATACCTGAAAAAGCAAAAAACCTACATAATACTTTTCTAGACATAAAACTGTAAAAATGAATTACAGTTAAGTAATCTACCACTTATTTGGTTACCCTGGAAACAATGAAAGCAGTTTCCATTTAAGCAAGGAAATACAACTCTAACAGTCTTCAATTAAACTCTCTCACATTCATTTTTGCAGTTCAAAGGATAAAGAAGTAGATGCAGTAGTATTAGCTTCTATTTATACCACAAGGGATTTAAATCCCAAGAGCGTAGTGAGAAAGACGATTCCCCTAATGAACAAATCTCTTCAGAGTATTATTCGTACTACTGTGCCTTAAACAAGATTGCTTTGAAGCAATTAATTTTTTTGTATAACTTTAAAACACACATTCTGGAGCTAACAACATTTTGGCCAGTGACTGTAACTTTCAATAGATATGAACAGCAATGAAGACCTTGGGGCAATAACATACTATGCTACATTTCTGATGAATTGAGATGTTAGTGTTTTTCGATGCCCCATAGACATAATTAGATGTTGGGTTTTTATTTTAAAGATTTGTTACAAGTAGAATGCGCTGTCTAAACCTCCTTTTTCTCAGAACATACGTATTGTGGCATATCATGTTATTGCCCCCGAGGTCTTCAATTGATATTCAAAAGTATTTGAGGAGTTGATGCTATTAACAAGAGAACGAAAGAGATCTCAAAGACAGTATTTGTGATGTTCTAGGTACAATATGATGATGCTGTGAATCTGTCCTTTCAGAAGTTTTAAAAGAGTACAGTATCAAATTGTTTCTAAACATAATTATAACAAAGAATTTGAGAACTTTGAAAATGGAAGAATGATAGGAAAGTGATAGTGAGGAGGATCACTTGCACATTTCACAGTAATTCCTTAAGATATTTATTTATTTATTTGCAACTTTTCATTCAATTTAAAGCAGAGAACTACTTTATGACAATCCTATGAGAACATATAACAAATTGTTGAATATCTCTTTGCAAAGTATTTATGTATTTTTCTGGGAATCATTGTGGAGGAAATGTTGCTAAATAAAAACTTCAATACTGAGTAAAACTAATAAAATAATTTAATCTAGGAGGAATATGCTGACACTTCAGTAATGGGAAAAGAGTAACTGCAGTCATGTTTAATACAATATAAATATGACTCTCTATAATCAGCTTCTTTGGCTTCTAACATAGCTTTGGGCATCAAAGTTTCTCACTAGTCTTATTTTACTCCCTTGTACTTAACACACTTGTAAAAATTTACAATTGCAAATACAAAAATCATTAAGAGAATACTTACCTTTTATCAGAAAGAGCTTGTAAAAGTGTACTTTTTCAATGGCCACAGGAAACAATTGACCTATATTTTGACTCTCAAAGTATACTTGTAGATAACGGGGTATGTATTGCTCTTCAAAATCCCACTCTAGAGAGACCTCAAACATGGCATTAAGCTGATATTGAAGCTACAAAACAAAAGTCATAAATTAAAATGAAAAGTTATGACATCATAACAAAAATAAAAATAATTGTCTTTTGCTTTGAACAATTTGAAATAATAAAATATTAATATGCAGAATAATAGTGAAGATAGTAACAAAAAATATAATTACGTGCTGTCTTCAGAAAACTCCTGAATAAAGTCTGTTGTTTGGTACTTTGGATAAGAAAAATTACAGGCCAAACAAGGCAATTATTTTCAAGATGATGATGATAATGACAATAATGATAACAACAACAACAGCAACAACAACAACAACAACGACAACAATAATAATAATAATAATAATAATAATAATAATAATAATAATAATAATTTATTTGCTCATATTAACTCAATATTACAGGTAGTCTTTTAATTTAATTTTGAACTGATTTCCATTTGTCAGTTTAATACATTTTGGCAATTTATTGTACATTATTATTACATTGTAAAAGGGATCTTATTTGTTGCTGCTTTAGAGTTGAATACCCTGTGGTAGTTTTCATGTTCGCAAGGTTGTATTTATATAGTTAATTATTTGAGATATTAAGTGTACTATTATTTTTCAATAGAATAATTAACCTGTATGCGTACAGTGTTACTACAGTCAGACTTTTATATTTGATGTAATTGTTCACACAAGATTGTGTTGGTTTAATTTGAATATGCATCTTAGTGCTCTTTTCTGCAGAATCATAATACTGTTCATATTTCTGTTTGTTGTTCCTCCGAAGATTTCAATACCATATTCTATATGTAGATATATTACAGCATAATATATAGTTAACAGAGATTCAGTGTTCAAGTATTGTGAGAAGTAATGTGGAAGAAAAATGATACAAATGTACTTTAGAATGTATTGCCTCTGGGCTCTAAGGTTTGAAGTCTTTTAAACTCCATTTTTCCACCTTTGCGAATAGAATGTTACTTTACATATTACCCATAAATATTTTGTAACATATTTAACATAAAAGTGTAGCAAAAACATTTTTGTGACATCTACTAAATAAAATGCAGAATTAGAAGATGCAGCAACTAATAAATGTAGAAATGGAGAATTTAAATTATTAAATTGGTAATTTGAGCAAGGATCAATTCATTTTTCCATCTGATGACAAGATGGAATTCAGCAATTTAGCAATTCATGCTAAAAAGTCATTAATGAAAATGAAGTTACAACAACATAATGACCACTCATGCACTATTTTTATCCATATCCTTGTAGTATATTCTAGAAAAAAAAAGTATTTAGTGTATAGTGCTAGTAGTGGAAAAGTATTTAGGGAGTTTCAAGGCACTACAGAGGTGAAATGCTAAAAAAATACTATTCTGCCTTTCAGCATAAGATGATCATTATTGCTTAATTCACCAGACTGACTATAATTCCAATTTTACTTTTATAAAGAAAAAGAGAACAAGAATAAAAAGGAGAAGTCTATCAGTACTTTTTGATGACTCTTTCTATACCCGAGGATAAATGAGCCAGTCAATGTTTTTGTTCAAAATTTCTTTGTATTATGTCCTTGCATAGAACAAATAAAACTTTTTAATTTAAAAATACCAGCCAGAGGCACCACACCAAAGCTAATGGTGCAATAATTTTAATACTAGTAAATTTCATGAAAACGTGAAATGCAATTTTCTGATTAATTTACTTTAGTTAAAAGTTGTTAACCATCTGTTTCTATCAAATATTGTGCAACATTCTACTTCTAACAGTAATGACAATATCTAATATGTTTAATTTACCAATTACAGATCTGTTCAAATTAGTATTAGACTTCCAACAAAAGTTTAATTTCCAATTTTGTGATAAAATACCAGACTCCCAGAGCACTGGAAAGCATTTTAATCTGTCATTCACCATTTGTATCATAACTTCTCTAAAGTGAAAGTGTCATTGTGAAAAATAGGTTATATGGTGATTCATGCAAATAGCAACCGAATGATATGATTTTGATAATGATTTTAGAAAAGAATAAAAATATTTGAAAAATGTTTGTTCCCGAGTTATAGAAAATCAATTTCAACTGTAAATGAACTACAAGCAAAAGGAGTGCTCAACAAAACGTGCGCACAGTGAAGCTACATTTATGTCCAGAACCAAACAAGGGGCCATCTCAGCATTGCTCTATGGATCAGGGAAACTGTCAAAAACCTGATCGAGATGGGTTTTGAACGGCAAACTGTTATGTTCTGATGTTTCCTTCAAGAAGTAAGACATTCAACAAATTTGTACGTTTGGGTGGATTAATTGAAAGGTTTTTAATAGGCAGACTTGAAGTAAAATCACAATTTCAAGGGTTGTATGTGAACAGTGCATAATGAGAAAGAGCAAGGGCCTCGCCCCCCCCTCTCCAATGCTCCGGTATCAAAATCCTTCTGGAAAAAGGCACATGATAAGAGAATCTTAAGTCAAAATCTGTAAGAAAAATTAGTTATGCATGAAGAAAATGAAAAATCAACACATGAGAGAAGGAGTATGCAGAGGAAACATAAGCTAGCCCTTTAAAGCATCAGAAAACTTAAAATTAGTTTTTAAGAACAGAAAAGATACTTGTAAGAATTAAGTACAAAGATGGTTTAATATGAAGCATATATTTCTATTCATATATTATATATTTGATTCATGATATATTCTATTCATGAATTGTGAGAAGAATTTCTGGGGAGAGGGCAGAGAATCATAATGCCCCGGAAAAAAGTAAAAAGTACACTTGCAATAGTAAATACATGCTAAATGGGCAAAGGACCTGAAACAATGGATGCATGAAGACTGGAAGAATGTTTGTTTTAGTGATCAACCAAGTTTCACTTTATTTAATGAATGTTGCAGATAGGTTTGAGATCGATTTGATGAAGCATTCAGATTGAAATGTGTACTACAAACTGTAGCTTCAAACATCAGTTTCAGTTTGGGGTGCAATATCTTCCACGGGTCCTGGAGGCTACATCATAGAGGGAATGATGAAGCAAGACCAATACTTTGAAGTTTCTTTGAGAAGAATTCCTGAACAGAAACATAGCTTAATGATGACCTGCATGTGCTTATACATCATGACATACTCTGCCATCAAGCTAAAACTGTCAAAAAATTCCTCATGGAGAAAGATATAAGAAATTCTTTCTTGGTCTGGGAACAAAACTGAAAAGAACCACATAAAAACTAGAAGCTTCATAAAGGACATGCTAAAAAAGAAGAACAATTCAACCAAACATTAGTTGATTGAGGAAATATATATTGGTACAACAGCATCAATTTAAAGCTCAAGAAGTATTAACTTATGGAAAGCATTCAACTAAGACTGAACACTGAGATAAATAATAAAAGACCTCATATAAAATACTAATTTTTGTGTGGGTGTGTGTGTGGGGGGAATTGAAAACAATTTAGTGCATGGTATGTTACATTATTTACTGAATTTGAGAAATTATATTTCAATCATTACAAATGTGTTAGACAACTTAATATAATAATATGGTATAGTAACATACAAGTTTTACTGAGTATTGTTGCTTCAGAAATAATGTTCATTATAAATTAATAAATAAAATTACTGTAAAATTACATTTTGTTTTCTACAGATGTTAATGTCTAAAAACAGTGATGCTTTTTGATTTACATTTTAATTTTGAATGTCAATAATTGGTAACATCGATATCTCATCACTAACTGTCATCACCAACAGAATTCTGTACCAGCTGCCACTGGGGAGAATAATTTGTAAAACAAAAGTTTCATGAACGGACAGGAAGAAGAAAAAGAAGAAAAGAGAGACATCATGTCATCAGCCATTGCAAACTTCAAAACAGGCATTGTTTTTTTTTTTTTGTGATAAGTAGGTATCCAATTTTAACAATATCTGTTCTAGGAGAAGTAAAACTCAAAACTTTACAAAGAATAATAATTTTTGAAAGAAATTACTCTTGTTCCTATAGTATGTAAACAAGCTGTTACATGTAATCAACCGAAAAAATATTTACAAATATTTACAAATGCTACAATTTAAAAAAAATAAATAATAACTTACAAATACTCTAGTATTTTCGGGACTATTATTACAGACCATCTTAAATTGCAAATTTACAAAAAAGTAATGAACTAATATGATTTATTGAGAAATTTTGGAATAAAAGTTAATAGAATATTTAATTCTATCTTTTATTTTCAAAACCAAATGCTTTAAGCTTATTTAACTTATTTAATAACTAAGCTTATAAACTTATTTAATTACTTTTATTTTATTACTTTTATTATTAGTCCTGTAGCACAATTCAAGAAGTTGAAAATATAATAAAAGCTAGAATTGCCCTTGATCAAGAAAATGCATCAAAATCAGTTTCATCAAAGAACAATTTTCTGTCACTTCCATCATCCAAGATCTTTAGTCAGAACATATGACCAATATAGTTCAGGATAAAGCTATTTTTGATTTTCATCAATGAAATCACGAGAATGGGTGAATATGCAGAAAACTTCAAAACACACTAAAAATTGCATGTTTTAAGTTGTTGCTTCTTAAGACTTTATGAAGTGCAAACCTCATAAATGAAGACAAAAAATTGTAACAATCAGATATTCTAAGTTTTCTTCTCAGATAAAAATCAATTAAGCTCAAAGAGGAGACAACAACAAACAAATTAGTAATGCAGACACTCAATATTGCATTTCATTTTTGAATTAGTATGTAAAATCTGTGTAACACCAGGAGATTACAATTATAGGGAAAGATGTCTTAAGTGATCAGTAATGGTTCCAAAGAAAAACAATATGTTAAAACATTTCTCCATTTTCCAAAGGTTATGAGAATGCTGTAAGTGAACAGTCTGGTCTAATAGTGCTATTTGCCACAAAGTTAAATACATTTTGCCTGTTAGCACCACTTTCCATTAGAGGGTCATTGGCAAATTACATAAATCAAACTTGAATCTCCCCTAAATAATTCAAAATGCCCGATGATCACTTGAATCAGCCTTCGCTGAGTTGTCTCTGTATTTTCCCAGCGGTTTCCTGATTTCTCTCCCTTTAAAGCAATCACATAGTCAAGTCAGATTGTAAAAAGTGCCTCAAATTGAAATGAAGTAATATTTTGAACTCTGTTTCTGACCTAAAGTAAGAATTTTTCAAGTTGTTTCCAACTCATCATTCTCCCCAGCCCTTCTATATAATAAAAAAAATGTTTGCAGTTGACATTAGTGTAAATTGTCACTCACTTTACGCTTTGAAAGGTTTGAAATATTTTTATTTCAATGTATACTGAAATTATAAAAAAATTGTTTTTTCTTCTCTTCCTGTTGAAATCCACTCCAGTTGAATTTTCAATTCATATTTCATTAACTAAGAAGAGAAGAATCTAATCAAAATAGTTTTAGCTATATCAGTTTTTGATACCAGATTTGAAGTACAAGTTTTACCAGTCAATAATAAAAAAAAATGCAATAGAATCCCTTGTCTTTCCGCACTTCGACTATTGCAACATTGTGGCAAGCTTAGCGCTTGTCACACTAAATACACACTAAACACTTTTAAAAGTATTTAGTTTAGTGTGTATAGTTACAAAGAGCTCAAAACACGTGTATTTGTTTTATTTACATTGTCATTGTGTTACATTACTTTTACATTTATTTACATATTGCTGCATTGTCTATCTCTTCTATTCAAATTACTAAAAAACAAAAGATCTTCTACATATAACAAGTCAGTTCAGACCTCTTGTTATCTGCTAGATTCGATAAATCATTATTAGTAAAAGTACCAAAACATAATTCTAATTATTGTAACAAGTCATTTACTGTAGGTATAACGAGAGCTTGGAACAGCCTTCCAAAAACATTAAACATAGTCTTTCTGCCAATTCTTTTAAGAAGCAATTAAAAGTTCTATTATTTTCCGAGGCATATAAGTTTCAACTCTAATATTTTGCCATACTGTTTACAAAACTCAAACTTACTAATTACTGATTGTAGTTTATATTATTTCAAATTATTGATGAAAAATATTTTATCTAGTTGTATTAGTAATTTATTCACTTTTACTGTCTCTTTTTATTTTGTCAGTTTCTTGGTAGTGTGTGCTCAAGTCCGCTTTTCTTGGAAATGAGATAAATTAAACGACAAAGATTCAAGATAATATTAATAACTAACAAGGTTTAATATGTACATACAAAATAAGTAATTATTTAGCATCTAAACAGAAACTTACATTGATTGCGGGAAATCATTAAATCTTTAAAGATCTTCAAAACCACTGTTTTTAATTTAATTCTTTTTAACAGTTTTGGACTTGGTCATTTGGACTCCTATTACCAAGAAAGATGGTCTTATTAATTATCATAAATTGTGTAATGCTTATCTACTACTATTTAATGTCATAAAAATTGAATTTCTTTGTCCGTGATATCTGCAAACATCAAATTTTCTTTCACTTGACGGTTTATATAATAATGTTTATTTGATGTAGCTGATATAGAAATGTGAAATATTCTAATCTTTGTTAATATAATTATCAATTTGATTGTTAGCATATTGTTGTAGCACGGTGTCAGTATTTAACACTAAACATCTGTCTGACAGGCACCCAGTGTAATTGGTTTATGCAATAACAGCCGATATGAGTGGGCGAGAACCTTGATGGTCATAGTAGCTTCCTCCCTGACCCTCTTCTATCACTCGGTGGAGTGTTTTTTAGTTCTAATGAAGCAGCCGGCATGTAAGGGGTATTTTTGGATATCGTGGGGGTGAGACCAGCAGTTTCTCTTTCCATATTTTTTGTAGTGGTATGAAAGACCGTTTGTTTCTCTTAGTGTGTAAGTGGTCTGTAAGATGGGTGTTTCCATATATGCTCCTGGATGACTTTCTAAAATATTTAATAGTTACTTTTAAAATATTGTAATGGTTTGCCCAATTTGTTCGGAAGATCCCAGCTCAAGAAGAGAAAAATTTAGTACCCTACTCAAGCTATGCTTCGTGAATGCAAACCTATTGAAGGGTCAAATAAGAACTTTCTTCACTAGAATAGATTATCCAATTGTTATTAAATCAAAAGTGATCTAATGAAATGAGTCTGTGCCACTGCGAGAATCACAAAGTAAAACATTTTAGGAAACATTTCTTCTATGTACTAGCATTTACATGTACTTTTCTTATAAATCTGTATGTTTCTCTCTTGCAAAGCTTTCAGTAGCGCTTTCTCATTGCACTCAGCGGCAGCCAGTTTTCTCTTTTCTCTCTCTTGTACTTTATGGAAACAAATAATTAATAATTAAAATCTGAATTCCATACCATTGCTTTCTCTTATTCAGTCAAAATCAAAATTCAGTTAACATTAATTATAATGTATTTTGTTCAACCATGGATTTTTTCCTTTTCTACTTAAAATATTTTTCAGTTATACAATATAATTGATGTTTCTCTCTTTGATTACTCAGGTTATTAAAAAGAAAATACACATTATTAAATTTTCTAATTCATAA
>JAHLJT010006906.1:0-20086 GCA_031308135.1 Acheta domesticus
AATAATATTCCAACATTTTCGCCACCATTTTCGCATTTTCTCTTATTTCTGGAAACATCAACACCACCAGAAAGAAACGCCATTCACTAGATAATATTTAAACTAAGAATTGTTTAGTTTTTAATGACAACCAGACGGCAGAAACATTTCACACAAAATGACGCATTCAGATCTTAACGCCACTCAAATGTTCTCTGCAATAACTATCACTGCGCTAGTCAAATTCGATCAAAGCGAAATTATGATCCAATTTATTTTAAATATTATTTCACGTAAAAATTACTACTAATAAAATAAATTAAAACTGAGAAGCATAATATAATAATAAATGCAATTTTGATGTACACATTCGAACGAAACATTTACTACAGCGATTCTCAATGATTAATGAAGTTCTAATACTTGGCTTGTAAGAGTCTCTGCGGTTGGTCAAGAACCAGTATCATAATGAAAACCGTATCGTAATGACTATCATTATGCAACGGGATTGCCATCAAATGACAGAATATACAATGGGAGTAGACAAAATCGTATTGTAAGTGACGTAGGAACAACTGGAACTCATAATGGCAATCTATGAAACTTACAATGGCTCACTACCTTGTGTAGCGAAGACAGAGCCTCAAGTTATACAAACGTTAACAAAGGCGGGAGTTCCTTTCGAATAAACCACAAAAAGTAGATATGAAACAAATCATGATTCGTAGTACAAGCATTAGTACACGATCGTAAATCGTTTATATTTCGTGGGTTAAATTGCTGTTTTTTTCTGCTCAATATAAAAGTAATTACACTGGTGTTTATGACATTGCGCCCTTTGGCTTCGACGAGACATACCGGCACTTGCATGTTTCCACGTCGTTTAACAGCTCTACACGGACTGATTGAGGCGTAACACTGGCCTGAAGTGTCCCACAAAGGAGGGCGCTGCTAAGCCAACGTTTACGCCATCTCTAGGCAAATTTAATCACTTCTTATGGATACACTATTCTACATATCCACCACTTTTTCAGCGATTCCGACCATTCCTTCTGGATGTTGCAATTTTCACAAACACCAGTGTGTTTTGGATAACTACTACAAAAAAAAGTGCTTACAAGGCATAGCATAGAGCTAAAATTTCAGGTTTTATCACTAGTGTCAAAAATGAGAAGATGCTCAAGTGTTCTGCTGTGAATGGGGGTGAATTAGGTTTTTCATAACTAGCTACAGTTTTTCATAAACGGAAGGGGGAAGGGCGGACGGGCGGACGGGCGGACGGGCGGACGGGCGGACGGGCGGACGGGCGGAACGGGCGGACGGGCGGACGGGGCGGACGGGCGGACGGGCGGACGGGCGGACAGATCGACGGAAGACAGAGCGATGGACGACAGACAGACCGACTGTCGACGGACAGATTGACGGGCGGGTAGACGGGCAGACGTCAAAAAACTTTTTTCTGTCTCAGGGGATCGTAAATCACGAATTTCCGTTGAAAACCAGAAATTAATTTTCCGAAACATTACATAACTTTGTCTTACAAAATGTATGTACATATGTATGCGAGTGAGTTAAAAAACGTATTTCATAGAAGCCTTTCTGATATTTATTTACGTTATATACATTGTTTTGAACGAGAAATATTGATTATTAGAATCTTAAATAAAAAATAATCTGTATTTGCTGCCTTTATCTGTCTCATATTCTTTTTCGTGACTGCCGATTACAACTAATTGATCAATAAAATTAATTGAATGAAAGCATATTCTTTATGAATATTGATTGTATGTGCCTACTGATTACTGCCAATTAATTGTTTATTTTCATTCATTATAACTGAATAGAGTATGTTAGCTCGTCTCAATAAGAAATATTTTTACATTGTTCTGTTGTCTCAATTGAAGATTACGGACAAAAATTAATATTGTTACATAATTCTTCTGTTGGAGCAAGGATGTTTTCAAAAGGAAACTTTATGTGAATCCGAAAAGTATACACATGAAAATACAATTGAACTCAAAAACACTCACGAAAGAAAATATTTTATCTCACTAATATTTTATTACATTCTTTAACATGTTGGCGAAAAGGAAAGTACTTTTGAAACATCATTCGCGGTAAGTAACTCATTAGGAATTTCATTACATCGCAGCCAAGTAGGTAAATGTAATTGCTTCATACACACACTCGCGGAATTCAGCACACTTTCTCGCCTGACGAGAGATTAATGATTGCGACGCGTTTGTGAACGACGGACTTTTGCGGCCACGTTTCACATTCCCAATAGGAGGGAAGCCGCCACGGTTTATTGATTCATAGTAGTATTACACATTATGAATTGATGCTAACGACGGAGTGCTGGCGAGCGGTTGGTAAACTTAATAAATTCAATTTGCGGAGTTACGAGAAAGTAAATTCAATACCGCGACGCGAAAATTAGAGAAACGCACTTGAAGCGACGTTTCACAATTGAGTTCCAGCAAATTACACCTCTGATATTTGTTATTTTCTTCAGGTCCATTGATATCGTCTGTTGTTGTTTACTCGTGTCATTCCTTTTGCAGACAAATTTAATCTGTGTATAACTTTTTATTTACTGGTGTCACGTTGCCTCTATCAAGAGCACTATTGACTGCTTAATAGCTCAAATCATCAAGGTTCTTGGCGTAATGAAGGCTTGCACAACGCCTGCTTCCGCAGGCATTCTGAACTCAAGAGGCGGAAGCCTACCCTTGAGAGTGGCGAAAGTGCAAGTAGTGCGGTAGTAGTAGACAACTTTGCGGGGAGGGGAGCAGCTTATTGCATTGCACAGTGGGAACGACGCGGCGTGTGGATTGAATGTCTGGACGTCTAATCTCTCCCTTCATTTTACCTTTCCAGTTTCTTCTAAATCTGGTTTGTAACAAAAATGTGCCTACCTACGTAATGAGAGCAATCTCTCACATTAAGGTTGACATACAAAATAAATAGGCAATTTCAATGCGTGTGTTGTTAGGCAGCGAAGTGAAATACTGTATCAGACCTACTAGCAATTATAATACTTAGTATCAAAATCAAATATACATATCTAATTTGCTTTAGGTTGATATTTCACAATCTTATCTATCGACAGCAAACATTTTCAATAAAATAAAAAAAGCAATATTACTCCAATTGAATATAACGACCGTCATATTACCGTCGACTGTCATTTAATTTACACGCTATGGTTCGAAATGCGCATTCTCATAAATGGTCGCCACTTCTAGAATGAGTCTCATTCCAACCTGTCCTCAACTACTTGCATTTGTACTTGCGTGGCTCGCGCGTGGCTCTGAGGTCAGTGGAAAGTGCGAAATACTGTGCAGGTCCGGCATAACGGCTAGCACATACGCACACTGGCCTTTCACCGTCAGGCCGTTCCATGTGAATTGTGGGCGAACAAAGGGAGCCCTTGATATATTTTCTTCAGAATCTCCTGTTTGCCCTCCATTGCATACCGTTTCCATCATCATTCACCTCATTAGATTCTTCACTCACGGACCTCAATAATTGTATTATGTGATGAGGTCTTAAACTCAAGAAAGTACATAAAATAAATAAAATACATGAAATAAACAAAATAAATACATAAAACAAATTTAACTGACTGACATGTGTGGCTACTACCCTTTTTAATACTTTTGCTGTAAAAATTGTGCAATTCTCGATTTTGTATTAGGTATTATGTAATATCTTTCTTGTTCTTGTGTTTTACTGTTTTATTAGTTTTATTTATTATTAGGGTCTTTTACTTTTACTGTTAACAAATTGTGACATTTTAATTGTTATTCTTCAATATTATGTAATTACTTGCTATTGTGTCTTTTTGGTAATTTGTGTCATTCTTGTATTTTGCAGTTTTGTATTTAATAGTTCAAACTTGTATTTTTTCTTTCTGTATTTAAAGCTTTTATGTACTAATTTCTCATATAAGGATTAAAATCCGTTAAAGAATAATAAAAATAATAAATAATACTTGTATGGTGATTGTTTTCGTTACATTAATTTACCTGCCATGTATAGCTTCCATCACAATCCGAACTCGTATCAATAAGCCGATGAGAGAGAAGGCATCATAGGACTCACTCATATTTAAATCCATACTTTCCTGACAGCAAACGCTGGATCTGATCAGGGCGGTAATCCTGGGAGGGATTTTTTCGGACTTTTAGTCAGTGTTAATTTACAAGCCTCAAGCGCACACGACACACTGAGCAAGCTTCCCTTTTCGAAAATCAACCGCTTGCAGCTGATACAAACCCGCGTACGCGGGTTTCCGAAACTAGTGTGCTCACCCCCGTCGAACCGGATCCGGCTGAATCAGAGGTGTCGAGGTCTTCTACTGGTGGCTGTGGCATGCGTCGTGGTACCGTAGCAGGCCACGAGCTTATCTACGCCACTAGCGTCGGGAAAGGGAACTATTACGAGTAGTAGTAACCCCGCCGTTTTTATTTATATATTTTATTTATTTATTTGATAAAAACAGTAAAAACTGTATATAATGTATGGAAGAAAAGATTATCTGCGCACATTTTCTTGTGGCCCAGAGAAAAAAAAGCGCGAAATTAGCAACATTTGAAAAACTAGAAAAATAATTTAGAAAAATAGAAATTAGAAAAATGTTTGATACCGAGTTATAGAAAAATCAGTTTCAAGGTAAATGAACTGCTGCTTTGATTTTTTCTGCATTGCTAACGAACATCAGTTCTACTCCTACCACTACAAGCAAAAGGAGTGCTCAAAAAAACTTGCGCACAGTGAAGGTACATTACAATCTGTAAATCTTCTACTGATTTACAGATTACAACGTTTTACAATAGGGATGGCGTTGCCCTCTGGTGGCAGGGTGATGAACTGCATGGAGGGGCGTTTTCGTTGTGGCACTCGTTGCCACGGACTCCCACTCGTGGTATCGACCTTGACAACACTGGGCTGATCCCTCTGACCGGGAAGTCCTAGGTTCGAGTTCCGACGGCGGCAGGATTTTCGACACTAGCTTGTCAGCTAGGTCGAATTCAGTCCCTGTCTGGAGGAGAATTCTAGCGGCCGGCTGCTGTGATCGGTAGTTTTCCGTGGTTTCTCCGATCAACACCAGGCGAATGCCGCAGCAGTACACTAACAAATGGGCCACGGACCGCGCGCGATCTTTCCTTCCTCTTCCTTGTACTATCCTCTCCTCTCACACACACACTTACACTAACATGCACTACACTACCACACATGCCGGGAGACCGGTCGGGAGCTTACAGCTTGTCCCGGCTGGGGCGGTGCCCCTCTGGTGGGAGATACTTGGTTGAGGGGAAACCTCGCTAGTCGACGGTAGGTCGACGCCAGATCTCGCCATCCAGCGGGGAAAAGTTCATCGCCACCTCCCGACGAAAAACACGCACTACACTGACGGGACTAATGACCAAAGTAGTTGACGCGCCCGGAAACACGAATCAATCAATCAACACTGGTCTGAATCAAAGAAAGCCAGCGCTGCCATTGAGCTACGCGCGGGGAATGCTAGAGCGGGGTCTACGTGGTGGGTGACCGCCGCGCCGCGCCGCGCCGAGGCGGTCGATGGGCGAAGCGCTGGCCTGGGACATTTAAGCTGCTTGCGGTGGGTGGGCTCCCCGCGGCCACTTGATAAACACCGATTGTCAGGTGGGCGGCGCCCGTGTGCTGTGGCGGGTGGGCGTGGCCTGCCTCGCGAGAAAGAGCGACGGGGGAGGAGGAGGAGGAGGGACGGTGGGGACGGACCCAGGTGGGGGCTGGAGGGGACGGGGAGGAGACGGCGGAGGAAGAGAAACGCGAGGAGAGAAAGAGAAAGGAAGAAGGGGAGAGCTAAAGAAGGGAGAAGACATGACACGAGGGAGAATGAAGAGAGAGAATAGGAGCTAAAATTGAAACGAGAGTGAAATTCTATAGCGCATGAAATGAAAAAAAATAATCTGTGCCGATTAGGGTAAGGAATATAAGAAAGAAAACGTAAGAGTCTGATGTCGAGGGAAAGAGATATGAAGAAGAAAATGAAGAATGGAAGAAGAGAAAATTCTGAACCGAGAAATAAGGGAGAGAACGTAGTACTGCTAAAAAGGGAAGAGGAAAGAAAGGTGAGAAATAAGAGAGAGTAAGGAAATAATTAACACAAAAGGCGGTGGGCAGAAGGGAGAAAGAGGCGCATGAAAATTAGAAACGAGAGAACGTGATGTAATGCAAGGTGAAGACCTTCAAAGATACGTGGAAGTTTAGAAAACGAGAAGAGAGAATAGAATGGAATTAGAAGAAATACAAAAATAAAAGGTAAAGAAGAGACCGAGAAAGGAAATCAGAATGTAGTACGAAATGAAAGAGCTGTTATGTAGAGGAGCAGAAATATAATAAAGGAACTGGGACACACAAATCAAAGAAGAGATAAGGGTAGAAGGAGAAGGAAAAGGAAAAGCGGATGTGAGAGGCGCGGCATGTAAGAAAACAGACGAGTAAAAGAGAATATGCGTCGAACAAAAAAAATATTTGAGAGAAAGAAATATAGTACAGTGAAGGAGAGAGGCCATGCGAAGGATGATCTGTTTATGGATTAGAAACGAAGAAAGGAATTACGAGGAGAAATGAAAGATCTGGACAGGGATAGAGAAAAAGGGTCTACGCGAAAATGAGTAAAAAAGACACAGAAAAGAAGCGAAGGAAATAAGCGTAGAGAAGAAAAGGAAAACAAAGAATTAGGAGGATAAGAAGAGATCCACCGCAGGGGATAGGAAAATGGGAATCAGCGATGAAATGAAAAAATAATACAGGGAAGCAGTGAGAAGTAAGCAACGACATTCAGAAGGAAAAAAAGAAGTGAGAGGTATAACGGAGAGGTCGCGCCGAGGGTAGGGTCGGGTAAAAGCGGGACCGTCAGGACAACAGGATCCGAAACGAGCAAAGAACAAAGAAGAGAAACTGAGGTAAATCAAACAGGGAAAACGATCTAGAGAGTTGCAACGCCAGAGGCAGAACAGGCAAAAAGCGACTGGCGAAAAGCCGCACAGCGCCGCGCACGGAGAGGGAGAAAACTATTAGGAGAAGAAAAGGAAGAGGAAATGCGGACACAAGACGCGCGCGGGATGTAAGAGAACAGACTACAAGGAAAAGATGAGGGCGGCGAGGGCGGCGAGGGCGGCGAGGGCGGCGAGGCGCGGCGAGGGCGGCGAGGGCGGCGAGGGCGGCGAGGGCGGCAAGGGCGGCGAGGGCGGCGAGGGCGGCGAGGGCGGCGAGGGCGGCGAGGGCGGCGAGGGCGGCGAGGGCGGCGAGGGCGGCGAGGGCGGCGAGGGCGGCGAGGGCGGCGAGGGCGGCGAGGGCGGCGAGGGCGGCGAGGGCGGCGAGGGCGGCTGAGGGCGGCGAGGGCGGCGAGGGCGGCGAGGGCGGCGAGGGCGGCGAGGGCGGCGAGGGCGGCGAGGGCGGCGAGGGCGGCGAGGGCGGCGAGGGCGCGAGGGCAGCTGCACCCAAGAGGCTGCGTGCGCGGGCGGTGCCGCAGCTTGCGGGAGGCGGGCGACAGCGGCGGCAGCTGCGCGGCGCCAGGGCGAGACGCGAGGAACGGGGCCGTTCCGCCTCTGCCGCCGCCCCCGCTTCCGGGGTCACCTGCAGCAGCACCCGGGCACGGCGCTTCGAAGGCCACCCATCCCCGTGCCTGCCTGACCCGATATTGACTTGGCGCCCCGCCCCCCTTCGCCCCCCGCCGCCCGCCCAGCCGCTTGCCGCGCGGCGCCCCTTTTGCATAATAATGGTTTATTTTGATCTCCGCCCTCCGCGTCGTTATTGAATTTCTATCCGAGGGCCGCCGTTAATATCCATCTCGGGACCCCGGGCGCCGCCACCCCTCCTCTTCCTCGTCTCCCACCCCGCCCCCTGCCGCACCTGCCGGCGACGCGGCGGCTCCCTTCGCACGTCGCGGCATCCTCCCCGCCGCGGCGGAGGCGCTCGGCGATCGGGGCCCGCGTGGCAGGGCTCTCGGCCCGACCGCCACTCCTCAACCCTCCCTCCGCAACGGCACACTTGCTAGCTGCGTCCGTCAGCAACCACTGTCAGCAGAAGAATTCCGCCGGCCGACCGGCTGCTCCGATCGATGTTGTTTTTCTCCGATTTATTTATTGATTGGTTATTTGATGTTTCCGGGCGCGTCAACTACTAAAGCCATTAGTCCCACAAGTGTAGTAAATGTTTTCCTTCGGAAGTTGACTATCATATTCCCTTTCCTGAATAGTGAGATTCGGCGCCGACCTACACGTCGGTTAACGGGTTATTCCCCATCCAGGTACCTCCCACCAGGGGGACACCGGACCAGTCGGGACAAGCTCTAGCGTTCCTCCTGGTCCCTAGATGTGTGTGGTAGTGGAGAGAATAATGTAAATGGGTGGAAGTAAGGAATGAGAAAAGGACAAGGAAAACGAAGGAAAGATTGCGCGCGGTCCTTAGCCAGTTTGTTAGGGTACCGCTTTGGCATTCCCCTGGTGTTGATCGAAGGCTACACGGAAAACTACCGTTCAGAGCAACTGGCCGCTAGAATTATTCTTCTGACAGCGGTTGAATTCGACCTAGCTCTCAAGTTAGTGTCGAAAATTCTGCCACCGTCAGGACTTCAACCTTAGGACCGGTCAGAAGCACTTACAACATCAGTTGACGCCCTGCACCATCTAAGCCAGTGATAAGTTGTTTTTTTTGTTTTGTTTTTTTAATTTTTTTAAAAATAGGTTTCTCCAATTAATACCAGACAGACTCCGGAGCAACACGTTAACAAACGGGCTACAGACAGCCGACGATTCTCCCTTCCGTATCTGTCCCTCCCTCTCTTAAGGTGGCTCCACACATTCACTATTCGGCGAACAGCGAACCGCTCGCCGAATCCCGCGTAGTGTGGAGGAGTTGCTTGCTGTTTGCCGAGTGACGAACACTCGGTGCTCGCCCTACCCATCACGTTTTGTTCTTATGAACATATCAAAGGGAGCGAACATTCGCCCAACACCGTTGCTCGGGATCGGGAGAGCAGTAGCTCGCTGCTCGGCGAATGCAGAATGTGTGGAGACACCTTTACGTTCACGCACTTACACTTACATGCACAACACAACCAAACTTAGGGCTTGCCACGCCTGGGTGGGTTTTCCACCCCTCAAAATACCTGGCAGTGAGAATCCCTCGCAAGCCGACGTGTAACTCTGCACTGGATCTCACGATCTAGCCATGAAGGAACACCGCCGTCCTGGAATATTCAAGCCCTGCAATTACGGGACTAATGATCAAGGGTGTTGACGCGCCCGGAAACACAAACTAGAGGCTAATCAATCAAACAATTAAATCGAACCTTCCTTTGAAAGTGCCCACTTTCTACAAAACATCGATGTTTTGAAAACATCAACACTGATGTCGCATCCCTGATGTTGGCTAGGAAGCGATGGGTAATTGAATGACACTGATGTTAATAATACTAGTATAGGCCATGGCATATTACAATTCGTATTCTGAAAAGGCATATTACGAAACTGATGACCGTAATGATTCGTTTGACTTCCGATAACCAAAGTGGTTGAAGCAAGTTCAATGCGAATACGACAATATCGCTTATTTTGTGATTTCAGCAACAAAAACGTTTTAATATTGCAAAGGCAGTTCATATCTTTAAATGATCAATTATTATGCAACAATTAGACCAGAATCCCATCAACGCGACCCACATTCTACTATCAGAAACGCCTAACGAACAGCGCACGTCCCTCTTGCGCAAGTATAATGAAGATTTAACTCCCACGAGTGGAGCAAGTCTTAAGACTTAAATTTCACCCGAGAAAGGATTTCACTGGAAATAAATCAGCCTGAGCACTGCGACATCTGTACCTTCCGAAAAAAGGACGTCTAATATTTGTTCTCCGCCGGCGGAAACGAATCACCATGCGTTACAGACGCACCGGGAGAGCGAATCCTCCGCTCGAGAGATCGATTCAATACCTCGCTGCGTTCGAGACTGATGGTGAGAGGAATTCAAGAGTTTGCGCGGCCAAAAAACGAAAATAAAAGAGAGGAAAGAAAAATGAAAGAAGGAGAGTGAGCATGAAAGAAAGCAAAACGTATAAAGTTAACAAAAACAGAAAAACATAATAATGAAATAAGGAGAATAATAAAAAAGATGGGAGAATAACGAAACAGAGAGTAGTATAACAAAAAAGAAAGAAGAAAAGGAAAATAGAAGAATAAGCTAAGTAAAGAAACAAGAATAACTAAGAAATGAAGACTAAACGAAATCAAGAAAACAGTTCCAAAGATCGATATTACAATTGTTTACTTTTAAATTATTTTGTTACTTCAGTTATCCCATCACGATATCATGTGTCGAGAGACTCGTAATGGGTCCCTGAATCACGGATATCCAATTCTTTCTTGCAGATGTTGTCGATCAATGGAAGCGTTCCATTGCCAATACGACAATATTGTTTACTTTATGATTTCAGCAATAAAAACTTTTTATTATTGAAACAGAGGCCGATCAATGGAGGAATCCATTATTCAGCCGTAAAGATGAAAACAAAAGCTGGATGGACGTAAAGGGGTCGCACGTGGTCCGTGGTTCGTTGTTCAGAGTACTGTTTCAGCATCCGTTTGGAATTAATTAAATAAGACCAAACGAACCATCAGTGCAGCCATTCCCTACTAGAATCTCATCTGAACAAAATCAGTACAACCGGAGTCCATCATCTAGGTTATTGTCGTGTCGAAAAATCCTCCAGCAATTTTACTCGAACCTTCAATTACATAAGAACTTGCAATTCTTTACGTTCTAGAAACCTGTAACTTCGACTAAACCATTATCGGTAAGTGAATACACAAAATGACTTATTACTCATTATTTTTCTTCTTCTTCTTCTTCTTTATTTGGTCTGACACTACTTTTGATCTTACTTCCAAGTACTCCCCAAATTTCCGAACTCTTTTAATTCATGATAGAGGGTAGGTGTTTCACATAGTAATGGGAGCCGACCCATCGGCTTAAGGATGAAAGTACTATCAGGAATATGAAAAAAGTATTGAGTAATGTCCATAGGCTTTTGCGCAAGTACTAGCGTGGTACCCACCAGGAGTTTATCCTATTTATTCATGGCCAGGATTTTCGTGAAGACGGCTCAATATCCATAGTTTGGAAGTCAGAAATCTCAACACGTTAGTCATCGAGTCTTCCCGGTCAGACGGTTGCGATGAGAATTACACTGATGATTTGATGATGACGCGGCTGATGATGCAAATAACAAGCATGAAAATGGGGAGATGGCGAAATGAGGGGGCGGAGACACGCGAAAATCTTTGAGAAAACACCGCGATCCTCCTTCCTCATCGTCCTCATCGGCTACCGAGACGAGTGAGCGCCCCACAGCGCCCCCAAGACGGATGGTGGCGACGGTCTTGGACGACGAGCAAGATGAGCTGAGGACCCGCGGACCCGCGGCGCGCAAGGATGGGAGGAGCACGGGAGGTCGACGCAGTTTGTTTTAGTAGAAGTTGGTACCATTCAAGGCCCCAAATCTCATTACTTTGTTTTGCTATTCGTTGAAGAGGGTCGTCAGCTTATTGTTCAACTTTTCGTTCTTCTCCTTTTCCCTCTTCTTCTTCTACTCATTTTCCTTCTATTCATTTCCTTTCCTCCTCCCTTCCATTTCTTTCTTTTCTCTCTTCTATCCTTCCTCTCCTTCATCGTTACTTCATCTCATCCTCCTCCTCCTCTTCCTTCTGCTCATCCTCCTCCTCTTCCTTCATCTCATTCTCCTCGTTCTCCTTCATCTCATTCTCCTCCTTCTCCTTCATCTCCTTCTCCTCCTTCTCCTTCATCTCCACCTCCGCCTCCCCTTTCTTCATCTCGTCGTTCTCCTCCGCCATCTCGTCCACCTTCATCTCACCCTTCTCCTTCTTCATCTCGTCATCCTCTTTCTCCGTCTCGTTTTTCTCTACCTCCATCTCTCTTTCTCCCTTTTCTCCTCCTCATCTTTCTCCTCTTTCTTCATAAGTTTGAGTAATCATTACCCCTTCCTCGGTTTCCCCCTTCGCTTGTTTAGAATCCTTTGTGATGTCGTACGAAATAGGTGCATGCTCTCTCTTTGCACTGGATCGTCTTTTTGCTTATTGATTGTGTCATTAGTTCGTTCATTACTGCTTATTTCTTTTTTGAACTATTTATTCTTGTTCAATATCAATGTTATCCAGAAATTTTAAAATTTAATTTCAAACCAATGGACCGAAACTAGTACTTGCCTGTTTATTGATTGTAAAGTTACTTCGCGGTTCGCATACTGCAGAGATATTCTCACATGAAACAACATGGTATTTCCAAGTAAAAAACACTGGGGCGGAATGGCATAACATCGCTCGCATATTGAGGATGATCCTAAGAATATAATATACGCTCCTACCTTCACCTCATCCGTCAACATATCATTCTTTCACCAAAGACTATCTTTCTATTGTAGTAAATAACTATTTTGTAGTTACTGAAAGTTAACCCTTCGACTCTGTTTCTCCATTACTTACGTGGACTCTATTTGGGGTCAGATTTGACCCCACACGTTTTGCCCAATAGTTTACCTGTATTTCATGTAGGGATACTATTTGACATTATTAATCAAGAAATTGATGCTATTCATTTGCTTCATTTACTATATCGTACTAAAAAACAAAGAATAGTATTGTGATGGAACTGCTCACAAAATGGAGGCGCCGACACACTTATGGTGTGACAGTCGTCCCAAGTCGCAGGAGGGGACACGCGCTGAATTTATTTAATAAGGGCGCCAAGCGCATGCCCACTTACCTGCTTAATGTCGCCGGCGTTGAGCGTCTCAGGGGTGAGCGCCCTGGGTCGAAGGGTTGCATTTGGTGGTTTCTTAAGATTTAGAATAATAACACTTTGCTATGGTATTAATTGGTTCACCCGACCAAATGGCGGGGACTAATTTATTCAAAAAATTAAACGAAGAGAAACTGTTCAGGTTGATGCTGGGTTATTGTCACTTTAGTAGCCGATTAATGAATGATGGTGATGACAACTTACAATCTGTGATGTTAGATGGTAATGTCACCGCGACTGGATTGCTCGCCGAGCGACGGAGAAGTGTAGTCGGACCCTCAGGAGGCGACGCCGGAACGTTGCAAGGTTGGCCTC
This sequence comes from Acheta domesticus, assembly GCA_031308135.1. Lineage (NCBI taxonomy): Eukaryota > Metazoa > Arthropoda > Insecta > Orthoptera > Gryllidae > Acheta > Acheta domesticus. The sequence goes on from JAHLJT010006906.1 coordinate 13,163, forward strand.
CGATTGCCTCCGGGGTGATGACTCCGGCGCACGGGACGTCGGCGGTGGATGACCGGGCGGTCGCGACGTGATGCTCGCGCGCGTCTCAGGCCGTCACACGACACCTGGACCGCGTATGACGCTCGAAGCCAAACTTTGGCTATTCGGAATTAATTCCGTGAAGACCGGGCAAGTTTCGCAGTGGTCGGCTCAGTGTGTGCCTTACCCACTGCTGCTGTTCCCTTTCTACCGCAGGTTTCATTAACTGACTAATATTCGGTGGCTTTCTTAACTACCACTGTTAATCTACTCAAAACTTTACTTGTTGGTTTCTATCTCCATACGACTTCTCCTGCACGACCGTCCTCTCTAGCGTCTGTCGCCCGTCCTCTCTCTGGCCTCGCTCGCCCGTCTGTCCCTTTCGTTTTTTCGAAAAAATCTCAAAGTGCTCACGTGCTTCCTGCCTAGTGATTTTATTGGTCGGATTTGAACTTCTCGAACCTTCTATTTCATCAACGGTGCCTTCTGGTTGTTCATTGGCCGGCATTGTTAGGCCGGAGGAGCGCGCACGTGTCCCTTCTGCTTTGGCATGTGATGATTTTATAGGCTTTTAGAGGATTATTGAGCCGGGTGCGATCGCCAAGTCGCTAAAATGGTTGTTCCGGCTGTCGATCATCCAGTATTGTTGGACAAAGGGTAAGATTTATTGTTAGGGGCTTCTGGAGAACTTGGGCCGTTGGGCGGAACTAAATCGGGTCGCGGTGGACGCGTGGCCCTTTCCAACTTCCGGTAATTTGGCGTGACGCGGGGGTGAGAGGGTGCGATGGTCACCCGACGCATCGCGGTATTGTCAGAAAAAGGGTATAATTGATAGTTGAAAGTTTATGGGGGGCTTGAGCGGCTGGGCATATCTAATTCGGGGGCGCGTAGTTCTTTCCTGCCGTCCGGTAATTTGGCGTGACGCAAGGGTGGAGGACTGCGATGGTCCCCGACACATCGCATTACCCCCCCGTACAATGAGATTAAAAAAACGCATGGGACATGTTTTTTTTTAATCTAAGAACAAAAAAAGGGATTTACAAAAATAGATGATAAATAAATTTGGGGAGCATGTGCCGACAGATGAAGCGGTGAAAACACAAAAACCTGGCATGTCCAGAACGAAAATTAGGGGTTTCAATGACAACTCTAACATGATAAGACAATACTAGTTAATTAAGCAAAAGGATAAAATTAATGAAGAGGAACAACACTAAAGCTATCTCTAAAAAACTAGATGACCAATAAATTTAGGACACAAAATCTTTAAGAAGTAATACAAACACATTAATGATAAGAAAATGAATGAAAATAATCTTTATCATTTTTCAAAAATAAGAAATGGTGGTGGGCCATTAGCAACACCTACTCAAACTAAGAGCAAACTAAGCACTAAATAAGTAATTAAGAAGATAACATAGAGGGATAATTGGAAACAAAACTTAGAAAGACTGGCAAAATGAAACAATGGGGTACCTAAAACTAGTTAAACGCTACTGCAAATTGAATAATTGTGCAAAGTGAAGAGCCAAAAGTGGGAACCCTGTTAATCATTATTATATTTGACGCTCTTTTAATACGATTTTAGAGGTATAAAAACAAGTGGAATAAATGCGACATTTGCAAAATAATAGATAAGCATAATAGTCAACAGTGGCCAAATTATTTAAAACACAAGAGGAGGAAACAAAATATCAACACGATGGAGAATTGAAAATAGAATGGTAGACGTGAGAAAACAACCAATGAATTAAACAAAGGACTTGGGTTGCAAAAACATTAAATTCATAATATCAGAATGGAGCTCGTTTCATTAATTAAAGTCAATGGCTATAACTCTCGTCAACTCTCGACAGAGTATATCTAAGGGATATCTGAATTATTTCTCTCTCTTTTTAATCAACAACGACGTTCACTTATAACAATCACTTAACCAAAGCATTGAAGTAGTAGCGAACCCACGAAATTAATTAATAATAAGACGTGCCAGGGCAACCGGGCTGGATCCACAAGAATATAATTAAAATAAGGTTACCTAATCAGAGCGACATAAATGAGGGCTTTTATTCTTTCAGCCAATTAATCTAGTTTAATCTCTGAAAGGAACAAGGTTATAAAAATTGTGAGGACCAACCTCGGAACCATCTGTGCTACGTAAAGTGCAAGCGTTGGGGGCTACAAGCCTCATAATTTGGTAAGGACCTACAAATAAAGGAAAGAATTTACTAATAAGGCCTTCAGGCTGATTAGATACTCTGAGAGCTTTGATTAAAACTTTATCGCCGACTTTAAATAAATGGGTTTTACTCTTCTGGTGTTGTTTTCTCGTATCACCAGCTTTCTTTAAATTTGAGAGAATAATTTGACACCGATCCTCAGGGGAAATTGGAATTTGAGTGGCCATTTTTGCTAAAATAGGAAACAATGGTTTCGGCTTCTTATTGAATTGAGCCTCGAAAGGTGTAAATCTGGAAGATTCATGGGGGATGTGGTTAAGCCACGTATTAATCTTCGGTAGTAAATCGGGCCAAGCGGTATGCTTGTGAGACACATAAACCCGAAACAAACGTGATAATTCTTTCATGACTCTTTCGCTTGGGTTTGATCTCGGTGACCTAATAGAACAGAAGATTGTTTGGACACCTAAATCATTTAGCGATTGCTGCCAAAGGTCACTCGTGAACTGCGTGCCATTGTCACTGAGGACACGCTGATACGTCCCACATTCTTTGAAGAAACCTTGCACTAGGTGTTTTAAACAGGACTTTGCAGTAGGTTTAACAATAGGAAAACACTTAACATATTTAGTAAACACATCTATGGTCCAGAACTGTGTTCCCATTTATTCCGGACCTGAGCGGTTTAACGGCCTCTGTGGTGGTTGACCTGGGGCTGTCGAAGGCGGCGCGAGAAGGGGCGCGGTTTGGCCTTGACCGACATTGAAGGGAGGCGGAAAACTGGTCGGCGCCGGGGGGGAGGGGGCGGGGGGAAAGTGCGGCGAAGGGCCGTGGTTAAAAGGACGCTCTTGACCTTGCGAATGGCGTGGGGGAAATCCTCGATTCTGATTATTATTATTGCCATTACGTGGGCGTGAAGAGTTTTGACTCTGATTTTGATAAGAAGCGAATTGCACATTCGTTTGGTCGAAATCGCCCAATAAGATCTGAAATTGCTCAAGATCTTTTACAAAACTAGTTTTAAGGAGGTTTTGAATGACATATGGATAATGACGAGTTAATAGCCACATAATTTCGTCGTCAGGGGGGTAGGTTCGCATTGTTTAAGTAGGGCAATGCGAGACACTGCATAATCCCGCATAGACATGTTACCATTCTGGTCCCATCTACCTTTAGCCAAATCCATTTTAAAATTGTATTGGGTGTTTCTATCCCAAAAACGATTAATAAATTTGGAACGAAAATCCTGAAAATCAGCCGGAACTGGTAACAATGTTTGGAACCATTCTTGGGCATGGTCAACCAACATTTGGGCTATAACCTTCGGTTTAGAAGATTCAGGAATGTGTCTCGCTAAAGCAAAATAATTTTCAACATTACGTAAGAACGTAATGGGCTGTTCACCGCGATTACCAGAGAATTTTAAATTTGGAGGAATTGACAGTGGCATAGCATTAACCGGGAAAGCTGAAATAGTCTTTTCCGCTACTTTAATTTCTAGTTCGTCTATTTTGACTTCGATTTCTTTCCGTTCCATTTCCGCCTGTGCCTGGATAACTAATTTTGCTGTTTCAATTTTATTGTTCAGGGAGTCGTGAAGTCCTTCAATCTTATTGTCAACCCCTTTTAGTTTCTTAGTCACCTCGCCTTTCAAGTTGGAAATTTCGGATTCATTGTCTTTAAATTTATCACGAGCCCAATGTCCCAAATTTAATTGCTTTTCTGAAACGGTTGCAATATCCTTGTTTATGCTGTCTTTAAATTCTGTCATTTGTTGAACTGTTTCAGACTGGAGCGATTCGCATTTCTTTAGTTGGCCTGTTAAATGTTCTTTGATGTCAGAAATTTGCGTAGAATTATTTTCAACAGCAGAGGCGAGAGAGGCGATTTTAGTGCTCTGTTTATCGACCTTTGAATTAACCGAATTTAGTTGTTGAGACACCTCACTTTGAAAAAGGGTGAAATTAGTGAGGTGTTCGTCTAATCTACTATCAAGGGCACAAAATTTCGAATCAAATCTGGAATTCAAGTCCTGAAATTTAGAATTTAATTCTTGACGCTGTTCGTCAAATTGTGATCGAAATTGACAAAATTCTTGACGCTGTTCGTCAAATTTTGCGATAAGAGTGCTGAAAAATTGAGACATTTGGTCTGAGGGTGGCGTCGGAGCGGCCGCGGCGAGGGTAGGTCCGGCCTCGGCGGTACTCGTCTCGAGTACCTGCTCTAAAGAAACCCCGACAGTAGGGGCGAGAACAGCTGGGGGCGTGAGCTCGGCAGGCGCGTCGGCGTTTGCGGGAGCGGGGTCAGAAACCTCGGGGTTTTGAATGGGATTATTTTCAGCCATCGTGGAGCGAGCAATCCTCGAAGTGACGTAAGTACGATAATGACGCCTACAGCGCGTTACACATGAGTACACAATCAAACACAATAAAAAGAAAAGTACAAAACACACACAATGAAATGTTAGAGGATAACACTGAGAAATAAACATAAAATTTCAAATAGAAAGTAAACACTATTAAGTAAACATATAATTGTTACGTGACGGAAATAGCACGTATAATGAAAAAGGAAAAAAATAAAATAGAGTTCAATTAACCACACTTAAACACTATATGACGCATTAAGAAATTGTAAAAAGAAAATAACAATAAAATGAAATTATGCGTCTGAAAAGAGAGTGAAATGTTCTTATAAATACACTTTGGGCTTCTAAGTTATGAGAATCACTGTAATACTCTGAGCATTCACTGATACAAAATATGTAAAAATTACCGGAAGTTCAATATAAAATTTAAGTCTCACACGCAAGCAAAGTGATTGAAAACCTCATAAAATACAAAATATCAAAAGAAACACACATTAAAACCAAATGCAATCTTCAGTTGGGCAATAATTGAGCAAGCGTAAACGGAAAATGGATAAGAAAGAATTAGTGAGTTCAATAAGAAATACACAGGTGCGAGTAACACAAAGTAAAATACTTGTTAAAAACCACGTTGTGTGTCAATTTATGCTCTGCACGCTGCACAAGCTGAATTATACGTGAAAAAACAAACGAAGTTGGGCGACCAATTTATGAGATGCCCGCTACACAAGTTCAATTATTCGTGAATAGAAAACCACGTTGGGTGTCAATTTATGATCTGAGTCTACACAAGCTCAATTATTCGTATAAAAACAACCACGTTGGGCGTCCAATTTATGATCTGAGTCTACACAAGCTCAATTATTCGTATAAAAACAACCACGTTGGGCGTCCAATTTATGTGATGGAACTGCTCACAAAATGGAGGCGCCGACACACTTATGGTGTGACAGTCGTCCCAAGTCGCAGGAGGGGACACGCGCTGAATTTATTTAATAAGGGCGCCAAGCGCATGCCCACTTACCTGCTTAATGTCGCCGGCGTTGAGCGTCTCAGGGGTGAGCGCCCTGGGTCGAAGGGTTGCATTTGGTGGTTTCTTAAGATTTAGAATAATAACACTTTGCTATGGTATTAATTGGTTCACCCGACCAAATGGCGGGGACTAATTTATTCAAAAAATTAAACGAAGAGAAACTGTTCAGGTTGATGCTGGGTTATTGTCACTTTAGTAGCCGATTAATGAATGATGGTGATGACAACTTACAATCTGTGATGTTAGATGGTAATGTCACCGCGACTGGATTGCTCGCCGAGCGACGGAGAAGTGTAGTCGGACCCTCAGGAGGCGACGCCGGAACGTTGCAAGGTTGGCCTCCGATTGCCTCCGGGGTGATGACTCCGGCGCACGGGACGTCGGCGGTGGATGACCGGGCGGTGGCGACGTGATGCTCGCGCGCGTCTCAGGCCGTCACACGACACCTGGACCGCGTATGACGCTCGAAGCCAAACTTTGGCTATTCGGAATTAATTCCGTGAAGACCGGGCAAGTTTCGCAGTGGTCGGCTCAGTGTGTGCCTTACCCACTGCTGCTGTTCCCTTTCTACCGCAGGTTTCATTAACTGACTAATATTCGGTGGCTTTCTTAACTACCACTGTTAATCTACTCAAAACTTTACTTGTTGGTTTCTATCTCCATACGACTTCTCCTGCACGACCGTCCTCTCTAGCGTCTGTCGCCCGTCCTCTCTCCTGGCCTCGCTCGCCCGTCTGTCCCTTTCGTTTTTTCGAAAAAATCTCAAAGTGCTCACGTGCTTCCTGCCTAGTGATTTTATTGGTCGGATTTGAACTTCTCGAACCTTCTATTTCATCAACGGTGCCTTCTGGTTGTTCATTGGCCGGCATTGTTAGGCCGGAGGAGCGCGCACGTGTCCCTTCTGCTTTGGCATGTGATGATTTTATAGGCTTTTAGAGGATTATTGAGCCGGGTGCGATCGCCAAGTCGCTAAAATGGTTGTTCCGGCTGTCGATCATCCAGTATTGTTGGACAAAGGGTAAGATTTATTGTTAGGGGCTTCTGGAGAACTTGGGCCGTTGGGCGGAACTAAATCGGGTCGCGGTGGACGCGTGGCCCTTTCCAACTTCCGGTAATTTGGCGTGACGCGGGGGTGAGAGGGTGCGATGGTCACCCGACGCATCGCGGTATTGTCAGAAAAAGGGTATAATTGATAGTTGAAAGTTTATGGGGGGCTTGAGCGGCTGGGCGTATCTAATTCGGGGGCGCGTAGTTCTTTCCTGCCGTCCGGTAATTTGGCGTGACGCAAGGGTGGAGGACTGCGATGGTCCCCGACACATCGCAGATAT
>JAHLJT010006907.1:0-10949 GCA_031308135.1 Acheta domesticus
CACATTCATGTGTCCTCATGTATACATGAGAGACAAGGAACAAACAACCCCATCCAAAGGGGACTCGAACCCACGACCCTTCGGACCGAAGCGCTGAGTCGGTTCACGCTCTCAGCCACCTCGGCCATCCAGGTCGGGACGCTTATATTTATATATGGGATGGGCGGATGTGGCGCGGCTTAGCCGCGGAGTGTCGGCCGCATAACGGTGTGTGATGTAGCGGAGCAACGCAGGCGTGTGCGACAGAGAGCGATGGTGGAGGGTGGCATCAGGGCGGTCGGCGGATGATGAACAAGTTGTCTTTTTACAGTCCCACGACATGTTCATCGTGTCATGTTGCAGTCAAATCATCTGAGTTTGCTAATACATAGAGGTGTCTGTAATTAGCCCCACCAAATTGAAACCACCTGTTCAAATGACCGCAATCAACGACGTAACCAAAGACTTTTAAAATAGACACGCTAATTTAGGAATTACACAAATTTTTCACTTGTTCATGTAAAAAACATCCATGCAAACTCGTGTAATACATTTGGAGAAGGCAGACAACCGCCATTAATTATGTCTGATTGCGCTCCAAAACTTGAATGCGATAGGAAATTAGCTTTTGGTCGCCGGCTGCGAGGCAATGAAAAGTTTGCCTTTCTTTTTCTGCCGTGTGTACCACCGATCGAGGGCCATGTTAGTCGTGGCGATAAGCAATTTTGTCCTCTGCACAGCATGAAAGGACTTGGACGGAGGCTCTACCCTCCTGGTACAACAAGAACAGCGCACGGCGTCCACCATGGTCGCTAAGACCCACTTGAAACTGCTATTTGGATTGTTTGATTACTAGTGATTCCGGGCGCTTCAACTGCAAAAATCATTGGTCCCATTAGTGTAATGCATGTTTCTTTTTGCTCGGGAGGTGGCAGTGATCTTGCTTCACTGGATGACGAGATCCGGCGCCAACATTCCGTCGGCTAGCGGGGTTTTCCCAATCAGGTATCTCCCATCACGGGACACCGCCCCAGCCGGGTCAAGCTCTCAACCAGTCTCCTAGCATGCGTGGTAGTGTGTGTATGTAAATGAAAGTGTAAGGGTGTTAGGAAAAGACAATAAATGCGAAGAAAAGATCGCGCGCGGTCCGTGGCCCATTTGTAATGGCACTGCTCCGGCATTCGCCTGGTATTCACAAGAAAAACACAGAAACCAACCGATCAGAACGGCTGGCCACTAGAATCCTCCTCCAGACAGCGACTGAATTCGACCTAGCTGACAATCTAGTATCGAAAATCAGCCGTCAGCCCTCGAACCTAGAATACCCCAGCCACAGGCATTGCAGTGACATCAGTTGAAGCCCTGAGCCAGTTCTCCGGTTGCTGTTTATATGAACATTTTCAATTATTATTTTCGCTGTCTGAATAAATTATATTACCTTTTTGGATGAAGCACTTTCAACTTTCTTTCCGTTGTCTGGATCAATGGCAGTGTTTTCTATCTCTCCAAAACCAAGAACCAAAATTTGTTTGTGAATTCCCAAGAATACGCTTAAATCATAAACCTCGATAAGTGTGGGTGTCTTGGGGATGAGACCGCAAGCTCATGTGCCCACCGGGTCAAAGCGCTGTTCTGAGCTTGAGATAAGAGAATTGTGGAGGAATCTAGGCACTTACAAAACGGTTATCCACATCCTTACAGCAGTGTTGTCAAGGTCGTTGCCACGAGAAGGAGTTCGTGGTAGGAGTGCCACAACGAAATCGCCTCTCCACGCAGTTCATAAACCCCATAAGTTTTTCCTTTCCTTAACATATAGAGAGGTCGAAGATAATCGCTTTCTGCCAACGAACAAGCGAGGGAAAATTTTCAAATAACGATGTTACATATACGTCACTTGCCCCTGATTTTTTAGAGAAGTTCTCGTGCAATGGTGTTTGTCGAGGGCACGAAATTTCTTATCGTGAGGACGTGACCTGCCTGCCGACGACAGAGCATGGAGAGTTGCCTAACAATCAGGGACATATTTCGTGTGTGTAGAATATCGTTATTTGAAAATTCCCACCACAAGGCCATAGTTATATCCATGTCCTAAATTGAATTTAATAAATGCTGTCAGAATGTTCCTTTTCTATCAACTCCCTTATCCCTCGCTTTCACTCCCGTCGCATGTGAGAAAACTTTTCCCCTAATTGTGTACGCATTTTCTTTGAAATATCTGATTTTTATTATGTATACTATTGAATTAAAATATTTAAAAGTGGTCAGGGGGAACAACAGGTTAAATGGTCTGAGCTTCTCCCAGACATTTATTTATGTACTCTCAAAATCGGATTATTTACTATCCCCTACACGCTCTGGAAGTTTGTAGTGTTTATATGGAGATATCATAGTCAGGGAGACTTCTGCGTGCGATTTGTGTAGAGAAACGAGAGACATTCGGAGGTGGGCGGTGGGTGGGTGGGGTAGGGGCGAAGGGATGCTGTTGGACGCCAGAGCCGGATCGGGCACTCCCTAGGGATTCGCCGTCGCCTGGTCATCTCGGACCTTTCTATGCCGTCAGCTTCGTCGCAGGTCTCGCCTCAAATGTTGAGCCGGCCACCGCCTTTCCCATTTCAATGCGCGGACCCTTAATCACAAAGGAATAAAAACCATCCCTTTCCAAATTAAAAAATAATTGCATTACTGTAATAATAGATCAAAGAGAAACAGAGGAAACCTATTACGATAACAAAAATCATGGAGATATGGTATTTGTTGCCGTGTCGAGCACACCAGTGAAACAGCGGTTTCCCTTTAATGTCATGATACGTATAATCGGTGCTCTCGTAATGAGATGGATGAAAGTACTGCTAGGAACCTCTGAAAGAGCGAATTTTCCTAGAAATGAGACTGGCGCCGGCAAACCGACACGGCGAGCACGATGAGCGTTTTTAGCAAAGAGCAAACGAAGGCTTTCGAGGCGGGATGGATGGGTTAGAAGAGAAGACACGATTCGAAGAAGATAGCTGGAATTGGATAGTAGTGGCTCCAAGCCTTAAGACACTTGAAGACTTAGCGCAATGGAATCATAGTTATACATGGTACATTCATATTAACGACCTCAATAAAAATTACTAAAATCAAAGAATTTAAACACATGTTAAAATGTTTATTTAAAATGCTCGAAACGTAAAAGTAGTGAAACAATATACATTCTTTTCACTTAGTTTCCAATAATATTTCACTAAATTTCACTTTAAAACATCTAAAAGAAGCGCTAGCTAATCTCTTACTATCACATCGCGAAGGAAGAGTTGAAGAAAAGTTAGAAAAAGACTACGTATTCACTGTATGGAAAATCGAAACCCCAAAAAATAGGATTTGATGTCGCTCAGTAGCCTACTTATTCTCGAAGCCTAATTCAATGAGATAAGTTTACAAATTCTAAGACAATGAAACCACTATTAACTTGAACATAAACTTATGTTCCTGAAAATGTAATTGAAATGTTGGATACTTGCCATGATCTCTCGTATATGGAGTTATAATGAACTCTGGGAAAAAATCCTGCTGACCATCTTAACTTCAAAACTAAATGCTTAATCACTGGGAATAATTTATGAAGGGACACATGCGTCAGACAATTCCTGTACATTTTTTTATACTCTCACTAATATTTGCAATTAAAATCACTTTTCAAATTTAAAATATTCGTTTTCTTCGTTTCGCCAACTATAATCTCACACTTTCATTCTTGCAAATAAACAAATGATGGCAGACAAGTTCATTCTATTAAGTTTAAGAAATTATTAAATTGTTTTGTTCATACTATCAAATCAGTTAGTAACAGCCAGTAATAACTTATCTAGGGCCCACTACTTTTCACTTAAAGAAAAACTCATGAAATTTAGTTCAGTTGATAGTTCAAACTTCTTTCTAAACGGAAACCGTTGTGTTTGAATCTGAAGATTTTAATACGTCTTTTTAGTATTTGGTGTCTGTGAAAAATAACCCTTAAAACAAAGTATTAAACTTGAATACTGAAATTAACCAATGTAGCATAAATATGAATGACTATTGGAAACTGAACAGAGAGGTAGTGCTAATGCAAAGGCAGACGCAAAAATGATTCACGTTTAACAGTGCATGACGTTCAACGAGGATAGAAAAACCTCGGCTATGAGTGAAAGAAACGAGAATCTATGGATGGGAGAAATTACATTTACTTTCCAAATTAAGGCCACTAAAGAAGACGCTTTGCATTTTCCCATCTGAAACAATCTCATTAATTTACAGGAACTCTGACATGTATGGAGCAAACAGGGATGGGATTTCCTTAATTATAAGCTTCGAATTATGAATGCACAAGTAAAATAAGGAAAAAAACAAACGGTACATGATAGGGATGAAGAGAAAAACACTTGAAGAAAATTCTGGGAATAAAACAGACACACATGTTTAAAGACCACTTCATTAATCATGTCAAGAGATAAATAGCGAGTGCTTCAACCAGCAGATGAATAATTGCCTAAATAAAGGGAATATTCTGTAAGAAAGGGCGAAGGAACTGGACGTTCTCGATGAAATAATGAATATATGTTCTTATAATATAATATTCAATATTTCATCTAGAATGCCCAGTTCCTTCGCCCTTTTTTCCATATATTTAGTATAATGAAAGTATTATACACTCATCGTAGTATATTATACATCGTAGAATATTATACACAGTACATTCTACACTCACCGTAGTCAGAATAGGAGTATCTGTTATCATTTAATTAACTCTAGATAATGAAATTAGATTGTCCGTGGTTTTTCACTCAATATGTGGAATTTAAGGTCAATGCGGGTGAGTAGATTTCCCCCGGATTCCCGTTTTCGTAGCTTCTCTTCCCACCATCTCATTCCTCCTGTAGCCCACCATGCTTGATCCTCACCGTATCACCATCATCATTACAATCATGAACTAACACATGTATGTTGTAACAAACTGTGTATGCTGAGCCGGCAAGACACAGTCGAAGTTCTCCCTGAGGAACCTCTACCATTCAGTCACTTCCTCACTACATATTTCATATGTTACGTAACACACTAGCTTTACTGAGAAGACGCACGTTGGCGAACACGATGTTTCATCCGGCACCATCTGCGGCCAGGCAGCACACGGGTTCCCGAGATTCAATTCGAAAGAAACATTTTCACGTGGCCTAAACACTATACTGATGCTCTGCCGTATGCATTGCCTGCAACAATATACATAAGGCGTTGAAGGTGGAAAGTAACACAAGCAGGTCACGGATGGAAATTATGGTGAATACGTTTTATTTTATAGGTAATTAGTACACATATAAATTACATAACCTGATGCTATTTGCTAGGCAGAAGTCCTTCAAGCCATTACAATAGTATTTCCTAAAGCTTTCTAACCTTTCAAATTCTGGTATTCACCCTTTGCATCGAAAAGAGACTAATCAACTATGTCAGATGGCGTGGTGTGGGCCAATAGAGCAACTCCAAGTGCCCAGGTGTTACAATCACAAAAAATTCTGCCACCATCATAACTGGCCCAGAGGATCTCTTGAGTCAGTACGAAGACTTTGAAGCGAATATCTATATCCTACCTGATTATTCATCTTGCACTAACTGCTAATGAAATAAAAAGTTGCTCCCACAATTGTTCACTTTTACATGGCGCTGATCACAACACCAAATCGAAAAGTGTCGAGGGGGGTAGTTAGAGGAATTAGCACAATATAGCGTTGGGAACTATCTATGGAGCTGTGTACATGAGGACTTATCACAATAAGGCGTCATGAAGAAATGACATCAGATGGAACAAGTTCGTGCCACGATGTCATAGCCCGAAGTAACCGTGCTAAATGACCAGGAAGATGAAGGCGTGAAGGTGCAATACTCATAAGTTTAGTTCGAATAACATAAAGCTGAATAATATCTCAATACTTCTCAATACGTATCTCATACTAATTGATTACAAAGAAAATCAAATCAGTTAAGTGGTTAAAAGGTGGGAAAGAGATTCCAGAGCTTAAGAAAAACGGCGGAGATCCACTACATGTGCGACATATGTCGCATCCAGTTTTTACTGTTCTTTGTCAAAATAAATCAAATCAAAGTTGGTTTGATTTTATGTGAAAAGCCGTATCGGGTAAAATCTAATTATGGCGGTTCAAAACCGCCATGGGAGTTTTTGCCTTAGGCTTTGTGGTAAGGATTTTGTTTTCATTATTTATGATGAACTCTGTGAGATTTCAGAAAGAAGCCACAAGACAAGAGGAGAAAATATATTGAAAACTGAGTGATCCCGAGTTCATTATTATGTTGGGAGTTTAGTGCAAAGCAGTATGCTTTTGAAGGAATGCATCTAAAGTCTTTCATCTGTGTATCTCACTGAGATGCGTAGCGGAATATGACGAGACAGCCGACGGCGAAAGGGGCTAGCAGCTGAAGGATGTGAAAGGCTTCGCAGAAACGAGTGCTTGCTGCGCTCGCAGAGAACGACGGCAAAGACAGAGAGGCGGAGAGGGCCTCGTGAGAAGTGGTTCTTTCCTCGCGCCGTCGCAATAACGTTTACGCTATTGGTAATTTTAGCTCGCGGATGAATCGCGGCAGCCAGCGCCGGTTTGTGAGTCACATAGATTTTCAAAGTATCATGAAAAAACCGTGACTTCTCATCGCGCCTTATTTTTTTAAAAAAAAACTTATCTTATTTTGACTTGAATACGCATTTATGACATTGCAGACATTAATCACAAATTCGTGTTTATTTCCTCATTCTCATGAAAAAGTATCATTAAAAAAGTATAATCCCTCAATGAATTCCTCTCGAAAAAATCTACTGTGACGAGAATTTTCCCTAATTAATGAACAAACAAGTACAAAAGAATATCTTCGTGTTTTAGTACGCGTTTACATGAAAATTCACTTACAAACAAAAGATAATTTAATTGCAAAATAAAAGAGGATGCTATTTATTTATGCATGTGTTTTATAATTGTTTGCAATTTCCGATATTAAATGTTACGAAGAGAGATCAAAGAGCATGCAAAGAGAGCAACCAGTGCATCAGAGACTCAAAAAAGTGTTGTTTGTAATTGCAATATTAGCGTTTAAATAAAATGCCAATATCGTGCAAATAATTATTCGAATTCACTCAGTGCTGAATAAAAATCGGTTTTCTCACCATGTGCTATTTCTGAAAAAATATTTGTGTAAAATTATCTTCGTCATATTAATATAATTTTATACATTTACCGCAAATGCCAACAGAAATATTTACAAAAATATTAAATATTTTATTGGTAAACTTTTTGTGAAGTTTATATATAAAATTGGATTTAGCTACAAATCGACTAATGCAGCAATAAATTGATCTTAAAATCGAAATATTTCAATTTCTTGATTATGAAGTCGTAGTTTGACTGATAACTGATAAATGCCAAGTAGTAACTTGTTTCGTGTCAGATTTTTATTTTTTTAAATCCACTTGTTTTGTTATTTTGTTTGTAATCTCTTCACACTTCAGAATTTCAATTATTTTATTCATGATAATTTCTTTCTAAAAATCCTTTTGTCCAGTAGATAGATTCAATGAGAAGAAAGTAGGTTTTTGAATTCTCTTGTATAAAATGTAATTACCGAAACATCTCCGGTGTTTACTTCGGAACATGGTAAAGATTATCATCCGTGTATCTAATAATATAATAAAGTTAATAGGTTCGCATGAGAACCATGATCTAGGCAGTAAATGTTTGGACAGTCCAGGGAGGTCGTTAATATCTTTTCTACAAAACGTAAAAAATGAGTGATTTTTACATAAGATTAAAATGTAAGTAAGAGAAAAATAAAACTATCTCATCTTCACTCCAAAATGGTTTGGGTGTTACTTTCTTTTTTTCAATGTTCGCATTGGTATTCAGTTCATCCAACCATTGGTTTAGCTATTTATTTCTCATCTTAATTAATCATAGCGTTTATTGTAACATATAAAATGTATGATAAAGTATTAAATTAGTAGTTTAAATGTGTCAGAAAGTGATAAAATCAGAGAGAATGTGCGAGGAATAGTAATTTGGTTGACCTTCTAATAATAATACAGAATGGATGACGAACGGAAAAAATCACTGTTACCAGCGCACGATTACATAAACATTCTCTTGTTACAAGTACTTTGAACTTCGAGAAAGAAAAAGAGAAGGCAAACAAAACAAAAAAGAATTTAAAATATATCCAGAACAAAGGTGTTCATACAAAGACGACGCATATAGTTACCTGGCAGAAAGAATATATGAGTCGACACGCGTAGTCGTGCCTTAAATGCAAAACACAAATTGCGTAATGCAACACGTTTTGCGCTGCAAAAAACCGCCATCGCTATACATATCAGTCTTCTACGTGCTTCTAATGTTGAGCCCCAGATTCATAAATTTTAAAATAATTGTCCTGTTTCAAATATATATGTAGTAATCCATTTAATAAATTAAGAAATAATGTTTCAACTGAAAAATAAAATTGATAAACGTTCCTTGTCCATATTTTCTAAGAGTAAACGTTCCTTGTCCATATTGTAGGAGTAATTTTCATTGACACCAGTAGTGTCAAATTTTGAAGTTTATGATTTGCCAGTACATTAAATATGGTCAATCAGGATATTTCTGCTGCGTTGATACAAATTTATGTGTTTTTACTTGATTTAATAACAAACAAGATAGTATATTACATTCTAATAAATAACAATAAATAATTACATGACATTCTTTGAAAATTTGTTATTCAATGGGTGGAAAATACACCGGCGCGCCGAGGCGCTTCCTATGATTGATATATCGCGTCTTGTGATTAGCCAGCAGGGAGAGAGGTGATAAAAAAAACATTTTTGATTACCCGTTTTGATTGATGCATGGCAGAAACATAGTTCAAAGTTAGTGGTGTTATTCCACTAATGTAATAGTCATGCTTTATGCATGTTGTGGAAAGCTAGTTCTTCACTGTTAATGCACCTTTCATTTCTTCGTCACTATACATAAACTATAAGATGGTTATACATTTTGTCAAAGGTCCGACAAAACAAATAGGCTGTGTGGTAAACGAGGAATACTATGCTCTGTGTGGTTGAGATCTATTGCAAGCAACATGTGTAATCGTGCTACAAATCCACTCTTCTTGTGACTCTGGATATGACTATTTAAGAAGTCAATCTTTGACAGTTATGTCCTAAAATACATTTTAAAACTATTTCGTAAGCAATTTAACTAAAATACAAAATTATACAAGGAGGCCTTAGGTCTTAAGTCATACAAAACTTACCGATCAAATAGGCCAAAAATTTAGTAATAGGGACAAAATAAAAACGTCTGTGTTACAATAATTAATGAAACACTATCGTGCACCGGTAGAATCTAGATATCCAAGCAAACAAGTGTTATTTCAGGGGAAATCCAGTGCTTAACTCCATTCAGAAAAAAAATTGTTTACTAAACTGTTCTGGAAGCAAATCATTTTGGCATTTGTAAATATTAAGTTTAAAAGTTAAGAACTAATTTTACTCATAGACAAACAAAAAAGAATACCAAAAAAAAAAATTTACGTTTTTCATTTATAGTTAAGGTGAAAATGTGCTAAAAGTTCCTAACAGAGGTTCTCGGAATTTAATAAAGTAAAATTACGTAAGTAAAAACAAAGTCCTTCGTTTTAGTCTTCAATGTTGTCATGACAAACGTCAGCTGATTGTTAACTGCCAGAAAGAAAATTCTGGATATTTTCACTGCAGCTAGAGGTGGAAAACCATCGCACCTCCGATACCCTTCGACGCCCTCATCAGTGAACAGTGTGTCCCGGGTAATGCTGCTCATGAGATGCTAGGCATACGTCGCCGTAACAGTGCCGGACAGAATGCCCCAAAATAAATGTTATGAACCTCTACATCATGCAGAGGGATAAAAATGATTACATTTTGCCAACAAACATATTGGGAAATTTATATATAGTAGCTATATGGATTTAAACATGTCACATTTAACTCCTGATGCACAGATGTTCGGCAGAAATCTCCTTAATTGCGTCAGAACGCGAAAATGTGGTGCCCGCTGAAAATGTTGGCCGAAGGAGTGGAGTAAAAGTTAGAGGCAATACATCTATAACTGCATGTAACTCCATTGTATAAACTTTACCACTATACGTTGATGGCAAAAAAGTTACCGTGTTCGACCCCTCTACATGTCCGAGACGTTTATGTTGTTTATTCTGAGTCACCTGTACGTTTATACGAGTACCCGAAGGCGGAGCGCAAGCGTGCTCGCAGCTGGGCTGAGTGTCGCCCCAGCCGCCCACAGTGCGTTCGGCGCCACCCGCCCGCCGGCGCGCCGGCAGTGCGGGCCGGCGCACCTCAGCCCTCGACGCGCCGCGCACCGCCGCCCCCACACGCCAGCGCCGCCCGTGTTCGATAAGCGCGCGCCGCGGCTTTCATGTTTGTGCACGTGAGCGGCGCCGTAAACTATGGCGACGCTCGCGGCCACCACCACCGCCGCCGCCGCCGCCAGCGTCGACACTGCTGCCTACAGCGCCGGGAGGTAGGGCAGTGCCGCAGTGCTCCCCGACCCGCCGGCCGCGCCTGGCGCCGACCACGCGCACCAACGGCCCGCCCCCGCGCCGCCGGTCCGCCCCCCCGCTCGCCTCGCTCCGCTCCGCGCCGCGCCGACCCGCGCGCGCGCCGCTCCGGCTCGCCCGGGCCAACACCAGCGCGGCGCCCCGGCCGTCGCCACCGCCTCCGCCGCGCCGCCACCGCCGCCGCGAGCGGAGCAGCCTGCACAGCGCCCTGGACTCTCGCCCGCCGCGAAGCGTCGCTGCCGAGCCTGCCGCCTCGCGACCTCAACATGGCGAGCGGTGAGTAGCGAGCGCTGGGCGAAAGACGCGACTGATGAACCTCACACGCCGGCCCACGCAGTTAACCCGTGAGCCATTCATCCCGAAGG
>JAHLJT010006908.1:0-20047 GCA_031308135.1 Acheta domesticus
TAAAAATAAAAAAATAAACTTGTATTAAATTCATGCCACGTAAAATAATAAACACGTGTTTAATAAGAAATAATAACAGACAGTAATTTGGGATACACGTAACTTGTGATTCCCCATCAGTGATCGCCTTCGATGCTCATGGAATGAAATTTGGTCCCGCTATTCTATCAACACCGAGAGAAGTGGCTCAGCGCGTAGCCCGCTGCCTTTGCAGTCGGGAGGTCCGGGTTCGATTCCCAGGCCTGCCATCCTGACCGGGGTTTTCGTGGTTTTCCCTCGGTCATAAGGCGAATGCTGCGATGGTTCAAAAAGTCCACTATCACCTTTCACCTTCCATCATCATCCCATCCTCTCCTAATTCAGTAGTAATAATAATAATAATAATAATAATAATAATAATAATAATATAATAATAATTCACAGCGGGGACAAAGTTGCTCGCGTCCGTGGTCTACCACACGTGTCCCCTGGGTAACGCTAAATGAGCAACAGTGATTCGCCATCTACGCGCGTGACCATTGTAGGTCACATCTCAGCGCGTCACCAAATGGCTAATATGCCAAGGGTGGGCGTTGGCTAACAAACAAACAAGCTATTCTATGAATCGTACTGGATGCAGAAGTAGTATTGTTTCTGTTGTGGTCAAACACGACCTATGAAACACAGGCCGCAGCTGGGTCAGCGACATGGCCAGGTGGTTCAAGGCTTACTACCGAGCAGGTGTCGTTAATCAAAGGTGACCAAGACACACTCAGGTGTGTACCATCCGGATAGACGTTCCCTACCCCTGTTCCCGCCATCCCCGCGGTGTTATTGTGACTTCAAGATTTCTTTACCGTCGGGAAAATATACCAGGAATGCCCGGATTGGTATTCATAACGCGACATCGATAACAAACCGTCGATGTTAGAAAACATCGATATTCAAAAAGACAACATATTCAAACATCGATGTTAAGGATACATCCTCTAAAACCATCGATGAGTTTCAACGTCGATGTTATTAGACTGGATTTGTAACCTCTGACAATAAATTCATATGCATTAAAATTTAATTTGACAGTGTTCGTGTTTATCAATTCGCCGATTAAGGGTACGAGATGAAGGAGCAGATCCTAGGCCTAAAGCCTATTTGTTTACCACATCTCAATGTACGAAACGAATAGGAAGAAAGCGGAAATACAAGGACATAGAGGTCATCTCGGGCAAGAGAGTTTGATCGATGAAGGTCATGCAAACAACGTTAACTTTTGGAGTATTGTGATCATGAGAATTTTTCATTCAGAAACAAAACTTAGGAAAAGAAAATAACATCGCCGCAAAACATCCATGTTACAAAAAATTGATGTTTAGATCAACGATGTTTCTACAAAAACATCGATGTTTTGAAAACATCGACATCGGATTCTTAATTGGTATTGCCCATATATGAGGGCCCCTTCTGCTCTAAGGGAAAGTAGCTTCCTGACCACTCGAGTTGCGTGTGATGCGACGAGATTGTGCTGAGACTGTGTACATGGAGGGACGGAGATTTCCTCTTGGGACGACGTCTGATGTCTTCGATCACTGCGGCAGCGTATTTGGAACATCTTTCTGGCAAAATGGTGACTTAGCATTGCATACGGTATATCTCTTGGATTTCTATGTTACTGCAAGAATTGGCAGGATTGTCGAATACTGTACTTTGTGATATGAAGATAAATCTTATATGTATAAGTCCTGCAATATATGTGTATATTTTTAACACAACACGTTCTGCGGTGATTCTCGTCTTTTCGAAATATTCCTATGCGATGAAACGCGTAAATGTATTAAAATTTTACGGTTTGTGTTCTGAATGTTGTTACATAAGCTGGAATAAAGTCAGAAACTTCACTCGAAAGTTTGTTTATTTTATGAGAAACGTTTTTGTGTACGAGTATGAAGAATATATAAGGATTTTTCATTTAAAAATTAAAACATTTAATATTTTAACAACTTCTAAAAGCAAGCATTAGCAACATTAAAATGAATTGAATAGTTAGATTAAACTGAATACAAATAAATAAATATAGTTCAATTAACGGTTTTGTTGTTTTCATTTTGAGGATTGGAAAATGATTTAAAGTAAAGATTGGTAAAATATTTTGTGTGGAGTGTACTGTTGTAAGGATGTGAAACCTCGACAATGGTCAAAAGAGACTCGTTTGAGATGTGAGAATAGGAGATGATAGTAAACGTCAGGTGAAGGGAAAGTCTGAGATGAGAAAATGCGGTAAGGATAGTGGCGAAGAAATTAAGCTTCATTACAATGGAAAGAAAACGTAAGAAGGCTCGCATTCGCCATGTGCTAATGCAAGATGTTTAATGGATTTTCCGGAAGGAGGCTGCGGAGGAGAACCAAGAGACGAAAGCGATGGAGTTACGAAGAGGAGAACAAATAATTTTAAAAATAAAAATAAAAAATCAGAAAAAAGCAGGGAGGAGGAGAAGAGGAGGTGAATAAGTAGAAAAAAGTAACTCGAATGGAAGAAAGAGGAGAAGTGTGGAAATTGAGATGCGGTGTTGCTGACGTAATTAAATGGAGTAATACAAGATGTCATCTCCGTCAACTTATTTAGAGAGAGAGAGAGAGTCGGCTTTGCCGTCGTCATCAGTCTACAGATACAAAAAATAATATATAATAGTTACATTTAAAATTATAATAACATATTAAACTACAAAATATGAAATTCAAGCGGGTGTATGAATATACAGACCAATAGGAAATAAAAATTAAAAAGTATAAAATTCAAAGGGGGATAAATATATATCTTCATTCTCCCTATATTATATATATTTATGATATATAATATATATTATAAATAATATATACATTTGAAATTATTATTATTGCGATGTGTCGGGGACCATCGCAGTCCTCCACCCTTGCGTCACGCCAAATTACCGGACGGCAGGAAAGAACTACGCGCCCTCGAATTAGATACGCCCAGACGCTCAAGCCCCCCATAAACTTTCAACTATCAATTATACCCTTTTTCTGACAATACCGCGATGCGTCGGGTGACCATCGCACCCTCTCACCCCCGCGTCACGCCAAATTAAAGGGCCACGCGTCCACCGCGACCCGATTTAGTTCCGCCCAACGGCCCAAGTTCTCCAGAAGCCCCTAACAATAAATCTTACCCTTTGTCCAACAATACTGGATGATCGACAGCCGGAACAACCATTTTAGCGACTTGGCGATCGCACCCGGCTCAATAATCCTCTAAAAGCCTATAAAATCATCACATGCCAAAGCAGAAGGGACACGTGCGCGCTCCTCCGGCCTAACAATGCCGGCCAATGAACAACCAGAAGGCACCGTTGATGAAATAGAAGGTTCGAGAAGTTCAAATCCGACCAATAAAATCACTAGGCAGGAAGCACGTGAGCACTTTGAGATTTTTTCGAAAAAACGAAAGGGACAGACGGGCGAGGGAAGCCAGAGAGAGGACGGGCGACAGACGCTAGAGAGGACGGTCGTGCAGGAGAAGTCGTATGGAGATAGAAACCAACAAGTAAAGTTTTGAGTAGATTAACAGTGGTAGTTAAGAAAGCCACCGAATATTAGTCAGTTAATGAAACCTGCGGTAGAAAGGGAACAGCAGCAGTGGGTAAGGCACACACTGAGCCGACCACTGCGAAACTTGCCCGGTCTTCACGGAATTAATTCCGAATAGCCAAAGTTTGGCTTCGAGCGTCATACGCGGTCCAGGTGTCGTGTGACGGCCTGAGACGCGCGCGAGCATCACGTCGCGACCGCCCGGTCATCCACCGCCGACGTCTCGTGCGCCGGAGTCATCACCCCGGAGGCAATCGGAGGCCAACCTTGCAACGTTCCGGCGTCGCCTCCTGAGGGTCCGACTACACTTCTCCGTCGCTCGGCGAGCAATCCAGTCGCGGTGACATTACCATCTAACATCACAGATTGTAAGTTGTCATCACCATCATTCATTAATCGGCTACTAAAGTGACAATAACCCAGCATCAACCTGAACAGTTTCTCTTCGTTTAATTTTTTGAATAAATTAGTCCCCGCCATTTGGTCGGGTGAACCAATTAATACCATAGCAAAGTGTTATTATTCTAAATCTTAAGAAACCACCAAATGCAACCCTTCGACCCAGGGCGCTCACCCCTGAGACGCTCAACGCCGGCGACATTAAGCAGGTAAGTGGGCATGCGCTTGGCGCCCTTATTAAATAAATTCAGCGCGTGTCCCCTCCTGCGACTTGGGACGACTGTCACACCATAAGTGTGTCGGCGCCTCCATTTTGTGAGCAGTTCCATCACATTATTATTAATATTATTATTTTATTCAAAATATTCATTATTCAAAATTTTACGTTCGGTCGGAGTTTCAGATATAACTCAAGAACCGAACGTCAACACATATAGCGAAACAGATGGTGAGAAGGTCTTGCTCCAGTGCACTCAGGTTGCACTTCAATGACTAAGAGAGAGAACCTTACGCACAATATTGGTGGTTGCCAGCAGCACGGCCTTCTGCATGGTTCTGAAGTGCCACTCATTTAGATGGAGTTTCTCTTTCACAATCCTCCAATATTCAGCAACAAGCCCATTAGATGAAATAACTACGGGCACAATATCTACCTCTTTTAGTTTGTAGAAGTTTTTCAGTTCATCTGAGAGTGGCTGGTATTTTCTTTCTTTTCAGCAATTGTTGGCAGCAGATTATGATCTAATGGGACTGCAATATCAATGATCATTGCCCTGCGAGTAGTTTTGTGGAACACGACAATATAATAATTATTATTATTACAGACTAATTACAAATAAGATGGCAAAATATGAATTGCAATGGGGGTGGAAAATGCATTCAAGACTTCTGAGCCGCATGGGTCCGTGCGCCAGGAGCTATGTAGCGCGCGCCAAGCGCTCCGCTGGGGAGTAGGAGCAGTGGGGATGGGTCGGAGAAGGGCACCGCTGCAAGGACAAGGGTCGCAGGGCGGTTGGCAGAGGGACCCTCGAGCTGAAGCCGCCCCCCCTCAGCGCAAGAAGCACTTGCGCAGGGGGCGGGGCGGCGGAGATTAATCAGCTGCGAAATAATTAATCTCCCGCGCCATTCATCTTATTACCCGGTGGACACGACCCGCCTGCCCATCTCCCGCGCCCTGCCCAGCCAAGGACCGGGCTGTGAGGAATTTTTGTCTCTCATAAACTCTTATGCAGTTTTTATTGAATATTGCAGTGTTGACAAGGTCGATGCCACGAGCGGGAGTCGTGGCGCGAGTGCCACGACGAAATCGCCTCTCCACCCAGTTCATTAACCCGCCACCAGAGACAACGCCATGCCTATTGTGAAACGGCGGGGTTTGCTAATAGTTTCCTTTCCCGACGCTAGTTGCGCAGAGAAGCTCGTGGCATACTCCGGTGTCACGACGCGTGCCACTGCCGCCGGTAGAAGGCCTTGACACTACTGGAATATTTTTTTCAGTTGGCTTGCAAATGTATCTTTTTTCAAACAAAACGCAAACACATTTCTCATCAACCATACATTATATGAAAAGAAGCTATTTGGATTACTTTTTATCCGTGCCTCCAAAATCAATAAAGTTGGTTGAGCTATATATAATGAGTTATCCGTCACCCATCGTTTCCTTAAATTGTATTTGTACAGTAGGATGAGTTGGAAGAGTGTCCTAAATTATGCCTGAAAAATCCTCACTTCAGTTAATGTGTAATCTAAATTCGTGTTTGCATTCCTGAGAATAGTTTTTATATTAAGATAAAAAATGTTCAAGCAATTATATGAATTTATATACTTAAATAACCACATGACTTAATAAAAGAGCTTTATCTTGAAATCACTGACAGACATTTCAATTTTTCTAGTATGGATGTGGTTATATGTAATGAACCACAAAGCCTATTTAGCAAGCGGGGATAAACTGTCTTCAATGTTTAGGTCTGATGACGCGAAAAGAACCTACGAAAAGTCGGATGCGACATTGTTTCGTGGAGTTTCGGAGGAAGAAAAATCGTCGAAGACCCCCAAGATCTGCACTCGAGTTCCCTTGTGGCAAAACCTCGAAAGATAAATATCAATGGAAATTAATGAGGTATTGGAATAAAATTTCAATTACAAATTCAGATTGGTAAAACAGGTGAAAAAAATGTGATTCCTCGTACATAGTAATTTCAATACTTTATAATCCGAAATGTAACTCTGTTAAAAAATAAAGTTAAAATCTTATCCATAACGCAGATTTGTTAGGATTATTCTCGTTTAGGGGGACTTAGGGATTAACCCTAGAGCGGGCGCGCTGGTGAATTCCGTTCACCACTCCGACATATTGTTACGTTTATCTCAGAAAAGATAACGAACGGCGTCGGATTGTTGCATTATCGTTCAATCACTTCCTGGAATTGCTCTCGGTGTTGTTTTTATCGTGCTCAAGCTATAAGCTTGCAGTTTTAGAAGAGAGAGTTGCTAACGTTGTGAAGTTGGTGAAGCAAATTCACCAGGCGCCCGGTCATGTAAGTCAAATTGTATAACTTTTAACTTTTTATAAATTTGTTTGATTTTATCTTTTAAACTGCAATATAGATTTTAACGTAACTATTGTGAATTTTAGGTCGGAATCTCTTAGTTGTGATGCTATTGCCAGGGTTTTGCAAGAAATATCGGACGAGGAAGATTTGGATGGTGCAACAGTCGATCTAGATTTTTCTGACGGAGAAAATGAAATAACTACTCAGATATTGATCACGATAGTGAAACCGATCAAGAAGGGGAGTATGATTGTGATAATGATAATGATTTAACAGAGAGAGAGTTCATTTTTGGAAAAGATGGAGAAACCATGTGGTGCAATACGAGTTTTTTCAAAACTACTTCTAAAACTAAATCAAAAAACCTGGTCAAAATATTTCCTGGTCCGAAAGGTGCAGCGAAAAATGTCACTAGTGAGGTTGACGCGTTTCTGAAGATCATAAATGACGACATCACAGATCAAGTCGTTCATTACACAAATATTTATATTCAAAGAAAACGGGATGAGGTGAATTACAGTCGAGAACGGGATGGGAAACTTACAAGTCGTAGTGAAATTATTGCTTTGATTGGTGTTTTATTTTTGATTGGCGTAAAAGGTGGTCAGCACACTAATGTGTGCGAATTGTGGACTACTGATGGGATGGGAATAATGGCTGTAAGAAGCTGTATGTCATCTAAAAGATTTTTATTTTTACTGAGGTGCGTGCGATTTGATGATAAACACACACGATCCGACAGGCAAAGAGTTGATCGATTAGCCGCAGTTCGCATTCTTTTGGAAACATTTGTGACAAACTGCAAGAGCAGCTACACTCCAAGTGAATTTCTTACAATAGATGAGAAGTTAGTGCCCTTCAGAGGGCGCTGTAGTTTCATCCAATACATTCCAAAAAAAAAACAGCAATATATGGGCTGAAATTATATGCACTGAATGACGCCAAAACATTTTTCACCTCTTCCCTTGAGCTCTACTGCGGTAAACAACCGTCAGGTCCGTATGAAGTTTCCAACAAGCCATTCGATATTGTAAAAAGGTTACTTCAGCACGTAAAAGGGAAAAATCGAAATCTAACAGTAGACAATTGGTATACGTCATATGAACTAGTTCTGAGCCTTTTGGAAGATAAAATTACTACCATAGGCACATGTAGAAAAAACATGAAAGAAATTCCCAAAGAATTCCTACCTCAAAAGATCAGAGCTGTAGGATCTACATTGTTTGGCTTCCAGTTCAACATTATGCTAATATCACATGTCCCGAAGAAAAATAAAGCAGTGTTGCTCATGTCTTCAATGCATGATGAAGCTTTGGTAGACAGCAACAGTAAGAAGCTACACGTAATTCTAGACTACAATATGACAAAAGGAGGTGTCGATACATCAGATCAGATGGAAGCAAAGTATTCAGTGGCTCGTAAATGCAACAGATGGACCATGTGTCTTTTTTATACATTACTGAATGTTGGAGGTATAAATGCTCAAGTCATTTACAACGCAAATCCAGCAAATCCGTTGATAAAGAGGCGTGTTTTCCTGAAAAAACTCTCATTTCAATTAATGAAGGCTTGGATAGTCGAACGTTCTAAAATAAAAACTTTACCTTCAGACATAAGTCAATTTTTAAAAAAATATCAGACAGAAGGTACAGAAGTGGAACTGAGGACAACACCTGCAAAGAGAGGTCGCTGTATCCAATGTACAAGAAAAGAAAACCAAGTAACAACAATGAAGTGTGATATATGCTGCAACTTTGTATGTAAAAAGCACTCCAAAAACTGTATAAAGTGTGTGAATTGTGAAAATTTGGATGCAAGCAAATCCGAAGAGGAATACTAATTATTAGAGACACAGCTGGTACACTAGATCATTTACGTTTAGCAATAGAAACTTAATTCATTCTTCCATTTACTTCAGTAATTGTATGTTTGAAAAGTGTCAAAAAATAAATTCATGAACATTTTATCTACATTTTATTCATCTTCCTTTTGCAAAGTTCAAAAATTCGTAATGGTGAACGAAGTTCATCACGCGCCCGTTACCGTAACTGAAATAGGCGCGCCCGCTCTAGGGTTAAGGATTATTTTCTTTTTACAGTACATAAGAGCTGCAAAACATACAATGCAGTACAAAATACTGCAATGTGTAATCAATTGCAGCATAATGCAGTAGTGCTCGTAATCTATTCTCCTCACTGCACTATTTATTAGACTAGAAGATGGGTTCTTTTCAGTCATTTCATATTCATTTTGAAGAAATTCAACGACCGTTTTCCATTTTTTGTGGTGCCTTATCGAATGAAAATATCTTAAAATATTTATATTTTTATTATTTCCCTTTTTCGAAACCTCAACGAAAAATGATATTACGAAGTTCATTACTTTGGAATACACATTCAAGTATGCGAGTTAACTTCTAAAACCAACATTTAAATTTATCATCGTATTTCTGTACCCTATGTTATTTTTCAGCCTGAAGCCTATGAGGAATAAATATCTTTTTTACTTAAAACTCAATTTTAAAAATAAAAATTTCAACCGAATGTTCTTATTTACATAAAGAATTATATATATTTTATTACGATCAAGGGTATGATTCAAGCATTTACAACCCCAATGTTTGTGCCACGAAACATTATGGAGTTACGTCTCATGGGTTATGTGAATATGATAATTAATTTACAAACATTCTAATTTGAAAAAAGGCATTCTGAACGTGGAGTACAAATTAAACCCTCAAAGAAGTGAGTGAAGGGGAAACCGTGTTCTAAAGAGAGAGCAGACAGAAAACATCCTGTAAACAGAGTAATTGGGTCCGGGGTGCACTGCGTTTGCATACCAAAGGACTCTGGCAAAAGAGGTAGAGTTGGCAAAAGGGCAGAGGCAAGAAAATAGAAGACACGAGCTCAAAAAGCTCTAGCAAACACGGGTATGCCCACATGTCCATGGAACTTTGGACTGAGATTCGTGATTTCTAAACTCACGGTGAACAAGTGATCAACAAGTGTTCCATTATGGATAATTTAACAAAATACGTATATTAATAAAACAGCAGCCTACGTTAATTTAAATTTAATTTTAAAAAACTACAAAGAACTTTGAAGTTTCTGCAGAGAAAAGTTTAAAGACAAGTTTTCGAGAAAAAATAAAAAATTAATTTTATTTTCATATTGAAAATATACCTATATGAAAAAATAAAAATCTGGAGACATCAGAACGAATAGACCGACAGTATTTCAAAAATATTACATGTTCGGGATTTTAGATAATGTCAAAGTTTCAAATTAAATAGAATTTGAGACAGTAAATGCAGGAGAAATTAAAGTAACTGAAGCAAGTTGGTAGACAAAGCCAATGCTAACATTATTATTTAATATCCCTAACTATTGTATCACCTTAGACTCATGTTTAGTCAAATCAATATCAAAAGCAAAATATTTTAGTGTACTTCAATTCAATAAAAGCTGGCAACCATCGACCTTGGCAAAGTACCGTCTTCAACTTTTTTACGGCGGTTCCTCTATTTCTGACGAACTCACGAAGAAAAATGAAACAAAAGCAGATTTTGAATTAGAAAATTAAATAAGAATTTATAATTTACAAAATAAAAAAGACAACTGAACTGCACAAGAAAAGATGGCATTGGAATAAGGCGGAACTCTTAGCGTCTAAACGAATGCAAATGGATGCAGACAGCCGGGAGGCGGCGAACAACTCACGGGGAAAGCAAAGGCGTTTTCAAAACGTCCGAAAGAGAGCGAGAGCAAAAGTAAAAACAATGGAAGGAAGAGTTCAGAAACCTCTGACTTTCTTTCCCTCTCTGGCGACCACAAGTTCTCTTCCAGGCTAGTCACCCTAACGTTGTCGTAATTGCAGCTCTCGTCTTGAGCGCAATATTTTATTTGCAATTGAGATATGTCATTTTAAATTAACATCTTACAAAAGCTCGATATATAAATAAAAGCTGAATACAGACGATAATGTTTTCATGTATACTAAAAGGAAAAGAAACTTTCTGGTTTTGTTCGAATGAAATTTCGAACAATTTTGCACGGTTAAATTTGGCAGCATAAAAAAAGCAGAAGATACATCAGTGACATTATATTAGACTAAGGAGAAATAACCGAAAAGGGAACAATGAGATAAAGATTCCTTTAAAATTAAAAAACTCCAACTGCATTAAATGCCATCACTACCTCTCAATTAGATTTGAGGTCGTAAAGCTGAACCCAGGTTTAAACAATGTCGTAATAAAAGTAAATACTTCACATTATTTATACTCATTTATTCTCTTATTCTCGGATTTATGTTTAATACCTGTGATTAAGACGTTAAAAAATATATATTTTAAAACAATTGGTATACTTATTTTTAAGATAATATCAAACAGGGCTCACACTTGCATTTCTAACCTGCAAAGTAAGCTGCGCTGGCGCAGGAAGGGAGAATCATGCAGACTTTTAGTGCATTCACTTGCTCATCATCAAACCTAACGAGAGGGAAAAGAACTTCAGAAAAGAAATCGGTGCTAATAGATACGTCTACCTAAATCCGTGTAAGATAAGTTGGCTGTCGACAAAACAAACTACTATTGTATTCATCAGATCTTATGCAATGCCTGGAATGTAATATCCCCATGTAGTACTTGAAAACCTCCTCCAGTGTGCGGATATGAGGTTCCATTACTCACGGTTAAACCGATTTCCGTGCTCTAATCGAGACATAAGAGATGTCTGCCGACGCGTCTCGGTCTCCTGGTTAATTGGTTTTCGGATTTGGCTATAAGATTCTCAGAAATTTCCAAAAATGTGCTTCTTCGTGATTTGGCGCTGCGATCTTGGTACGCAGGGAACTAAACCCACGCCACCTGACTAGATCTATTTAGGTGGTGTTGATTAACTCCAGTACCTAAAGGTCTATTTCAAAAAGAAAGACGAAGAAAAAGGCGGAGAGGAAGGTAGTGGAAGTCGTATTGGAAAATATAGAGGGAGACGTAGAGCAAAACGAAGAGGAAGAGGAAGAGGAAGACGTAGAGGAAGACTTAGAGGAAGACTTAGAGGAAGACTAAGAGGAAGACTAAGAGGAAGACTTAGAGGAAGACTTAGAGGAAGACTTAGAGGAAGACTTAGAGGAAGACTTAGAGGAAGACTTAGAGGAAGACTTAGAGGAAGACTTAGAGGAAGACTTAGAGGAAGACTTAGAGGAAGACTTAGAGGAAGACGTAGAGGAAGACGTAGAGGAAAACGTAGAGGAAAACGTAGAGGAAAACGTATAGGAAGTCGTAGAGAAAGACGTAGAGAAAGACGTAGAGGAAGACGTAAAGGAAGACGTAGAAGAAGACGAAGAGGAAGACGAAGAAGACGAAGAAGACAAAGAAGACAAAGAAGACAAAGAAGACAAAGAAGACAAAGAGGAAGAACTAGAGGAAGACGCAGAAGAAGACAGAAGAAGTCTTAGAAGACAAAGAATACAGAATGCAGAAACGAAGAATTTCCTTTCACGGAAAATTAAGTAAATAAGTGGAGAACCTATTGAGTTGCCCGCATCAGACGGCCGTGGGTGCACGTCTTCGAGAAGAGCATAGATGTGTCATCGAGCCAATCGCTGCGTCTGGGCTGCGGGTATCAGTGTTATGTCTTCAAAGAATATCGAGAAAACGATCATTTTTATATTAGAAATCAGGATAAGTCAGGTGACCCGGAGGCGCAACAGATATATGGGTGTTTGCCGAAAACGTCGTGTGGTTTTCAAATTGATTTTCAAAATAAGTACCGCGACAAAATGAAAATACAATATTTCGTAATAACTCTTGACGAAGTCAGTTTATAAAACAATTACATTACCTTAGGTCAAGGAAGCCAAAGGTAGAAATCGTGCTCAATGTCACATAATAACTGCAAAATTTAAGTAGTTAGTTTGCAACAAAACATCTGAACCGAATAAAGATAACTTTGAACCGAAGAAAGAATAAAAAGAAAAGTCGAACAACCGAAGAAAGTTTAAAGGGTCGGCGATGTCACATACAGCTAGCTGATATGTAAAAGAGGAAGCAACAACAAACGAACAAAATAAACGCAGTCAATATCACTACAATATTTACAAAAATAAATTTTTGAACGTACTTTGTTGCTTTAGTAGTTAACTGTGAGTAACTTCCTACTCAACGTTAAGTTACGAAAGGGTTATGAAGATTTAGGAGGCTGTACTTGACGTAAAAAGACAGTAGCAATGACGGATAATGAGTCGATTGTTAAGGTCATTAGTCTTGGAAGTGTAGAGCATGTTTTATCGCGGGAGATGACGGTGATCTTCCCCCGCGCTAGATCTTGCCTTAATCTACACGTTGGACTGAGAGTTTCAGCAACCAAGTATTTCAAAGGTCACGCGGTACCGCCCCAGCTGGAACAGCCCTATGCTTCCGACTGGTCTCACGGCATGTGTGACAGTCTAGTGCTTGTAAGTTTAAGTGAGGGGTGAGGTTATATCAACGAAGATTCATTGGGGAATATCCATTGTGGAAAAGAACCTACTTATGATTTAGGCGCTAGCGCTTTTCACAGTCGTATGGACGGATGGAGAGATAGACATGTATATGTGTGTGTGTATATATATGTATATATGTGTATATATATATATGTATATATATGTATATATGTGTATATATATATGTATATATATGTATATATACATATATATATATATATATACACGTGCATGCCAAACGGCACCCCTTGCACTTGTACGGTATTGGGGGGGGGCGAACCCCGGGGTGAGTACCTAGGCGGTGGCCTTACCTCCACCCCCATCCGGGGTACAAGTACCCCTTCGGGCCAATATCCGTATCCCGCCGGAAGGCAGTTTGCCCTCACGGCAACCTCCCTTTACAACGCCTGGGTCTAGGGCCGCTCTGCCAGCTCAGAGCTAGTAGATATCCGGGCTAGTGCTTGAGTCAATATCGCCTGTATGACGACGCGCCACTCACATGCGCCGGGACACCAAGTCCCTCCTCTATGCCCAGAGTATCGGGCCACTGCCACGACGAAGCCAAGAGCCCAACCGGGGGCTACATGAACCAAGGTCCGGGCAACTCGGAGCCCCCATCCCGTCTTCCCACTGCCTGTACCTTCAGGCTATCGATCTGGATTGGACCGTAAGCAAGGCAACCTGACGGTAGATAATGTCCCGCCGGACTTCTATTTGTGGATTCCAGAGTACCTTAGGTCTCCTTCACCCAATCCTGACTTAAAGTCGACGCGCCAGGGGCCCAACTGGTGGGTCGCCGGGTTGAACCGTCGACCAGGAGCTTAGCATCGCCTACTTACTGCCTCCACTTTGAGGCTAACGACGTGAGTGTCGCCGTGAAACTGGGAGGTCCGGGTGGTCGTCTCCAACTCTCCACCAGAAGTCGTGTCCACCTACGCAGACATGACCCCCCCTGCGGGGGGAGAGATGGATGGATGTTTGAAAGAAACACTTTCTCCGTATCAGTGGATCCTAAAGCGTGTATTTACACTGAAATCTCAAAATTTTCCGCAACACTACATAACTTTCTCTATGCTATGTGTATTACTCCGTATATACGTAGGTGTACGAGAAAGTAAAAAAGGTTTTCTCAGAAATAACGTTAGAAATTTCTTAGTTTAATATGTGAAGTCTCAGGAGGAATTTACGACAATGCTCTAGAGCGTGCATTTATATTCAAAACTAAAACTATTTATATTAGACATGTAGTTCCTCTTCACTGCTGTCACTGATTTTTTTCTAACTCATTACTTGAAAACGATAAACTTTTTTCTTTCGAGCCCACTTTCTTTCGAAGTCGTTCTACTCTAAGTAAACTACAGAGTTATGTCATATATAAACTAACACTTTGTATTCTAGGGCGTTGAAGAATTCTCTTCAAAGGACGAATACACTTAAGTAAGATAAGATACTGTTACTATAATAACGCGAACTCGCAGGTAACACATTTATTTCCAACAGAATTTATTATTGTTACATAGCACATGTAATCAGAACAATGCTCGGTGACTTGAAAATGAACTCAAATTGCGGTCACGAATCGTAAGGCTCACCTAACACTTTTCTATGGTCTTATTAACATAGCACACACAAGAAGTGATCCAGAAAATTTACTACAGAATCCGTATGTTCTCGTAAGTTATTATTTGCATAGGGTGAATTTTCCATCTAACAATCTTTGTTGACTAGACAAATACATTCAAGCAAGCCAAATATTAAGATTAACAACATTAGAAACCTCTCGTCAATGTTTGCTGGTTTGTGTTCGCCTCTGACCGCTTGTCGTAATGTGCTCGAGAGCACAGAGAGTCTACATTTCAGTCCCACGGGAATGCAATGCAGGAGTTGAGTCTCTTTGACATGCACAACACTACTCACACAACGAAAAAAAGAGTAACCGTATTTAGCATTTCGCAATACAGTATTCTGAGGGTGAAACCGTACTCTAATAAATATCCCAACTCACATTTCACAAGTATCCACAAATATTTAAACCAACGTAATAACAAGTCAAGTGTTCTCACTTATTTCTTTTAAAGCGTTTTTCCTATATAGCTTAGATTACTTTCGATATTACGAGAATCATACGATATTCGTGTTATGTAAAAACTAAATTGGCACCAAAATTGTGAAAGTGAAGTACAAAATAAAGTTAATCAAAGAAACTTTCAAAACGTGCAGCCACAACGCATTTATTAAATTGTGAAACATAAAAAAAGGACAAAGTTTGATTAAATTTCTAGTCTACCGAACCGAACCCATTTTCCCCGCTCCCTTGCAGAGGTTCAATTTTCGTCATGGTGGCTGGAGGGACATCAAAGGAAATTCCTTCCCAAATTGGTTCCTGTAAGGACAGACAGGACCTGACAGCCTGCCCCTTCCTCTGACCTGACCGCCGCTTCCTCGAGCCGTGGCCAGGACCTGCACTCTGATGGCAAATGTTCTTCTCAGAAACTAACTTAGGGTATGTCAGAAGGTATAAATCATTTCACATGTGCAATAAATATTGTGTGTCATTCAATATTCGTAAATACAATGCGTGTCATTCAATGACTGTAAATACAAAACTCAAAATAGAGAGTGAGGATCAGAAATAGTGAAAAAACTCGAGAAGCGGGTAAGAAGGTGTAAAAAATTCCAATTGATCGCTTCAGTGATGTCTGGGTCTGCACTTCAATGTGCTCTAATGAAACGCTTCAGAGTATGATGTATAGTTTTTGGCACATTTTCATTACAAAATTATTGAAAACGTCCGATTTCTTATATAAGCCACAGAAGTGTTTGTAAAAATTATTTTTTAAATAGCCACTCGTAAAAAGTTCTTTCAGGGCATGTCTAGTCAAGTTTAAGCACTATTACTAAAGTGAGATGATGATGAAGTGTTCAAATAAATCAGTTAATGCAAGCAAGAAAACAAAATTCTTTCATGTGGCCGCATAACTGACCTTATATATCATTAAATGATTTACGTACTTGAATAAAAATGAAATAAAAGTAAGTCTGTCTAAAGATGAATGTATGACACTCGTAGTAGAATTATTTTTTACTCATAGGATTGCGCTTCTACGCCTATCGGCCTCCTGAAAAATCTTTCCTATTCGCATGTCCCTTTAAGACACGTTTCATAAATAATCTTAGTTCACAAATGCAGCTAAACGGGATCACAGAATATTAAGTTCGAAATTTCCCTTATCCCTTCATCTTCATTTATCCTATTTCAATTGAAAACCTCGGGCTAATATATACATGCCACTATACGTCAGTTCGAGAAAACGGCAAGTAAACCGTTAGACATTACATTCTACACATTGAGTAAAAAACATTAATTATGAATTGCACTGCCATCTGCGGCCAATCTTAAAATAAAACCCCAACATTTAGATACACCTATCGGGCGTCAAAATTACACTAATATCTCAATTTCATCAGAAATGTGGCATAGCATGTTATTGCCCCAAGGTCTCTATTCTTCCAACACTAACGTCAGAATAGGCGAGCGTTTCGGCAACGCCTTAAAGCTAGATAACAGGGTGGTCGTGGATTCGAATCTTGCGAGATGTACTTTAACACCAGCAAATGTGTGGCAAACGCGGGGACGAGTCATAGGCCGACTAGTCTGCTCAGTAGGTTTTATAGTTTCGTCATCACTTCCAGGTGTATGCCGAGTAACAGAAAACGGGTCATTGGGTGAATATCTTCCTTCCCTGTCGTGTTCCATTCTTATCCTTGTGGCGGCGTAACGAATTGATTTCCTACCCTCGTGTGGCGCACCCCACTGACCTAAGAAATAGATGCCAAAACGTCGGAGCGGTCGGGTAGGTAGGTAGAAGGCTGCAGAACTAGAAATCCTTCCGAAAGTTTGCCCATTATTTCCTGAATTTGCACCAAAAATGTTCATTCAACCCCAGACGGTGGCGCCTCTTCATTCCTCACTTCTACGCGGATCTCTTTCTACGCAAAAATAACATTCTTAAGACATTCGAGAATAAGGCAGTGACGAGTACATATATTTCGTAGTAACGAGGAATACAAAGAGTAGGCTGCAGGAGAGGTACCCTTCTCACTGGCCTTGTCACTGTTTGCAAATCTCGTGCGCAGAGTATCTTCCTTAATTTATGCTAGAATAAATGAAGTGAAGAAAACATAGTCTCATTGATAGCAGGAATCAGAAATGCTGGTCTGAAAGATCTCCATTGACATTACTATGGCCCGATTTAAATAAGTTGGTGATTGACAATTGGGCTTCTGAAGCTGTAGCTTCGTACAATATGAATATATGATTTGGTTACTTTTATAAGTATTTATCTCAAGTGTTTATTTGTGTGTCCCGGGAACGCCTGTTCAGTGGTACG
The DNA here is from genome assembly GCA_031308135.1 of Acheta domesticus. Lineage (NCBI taxonomy): Eukaryota > Metazoa > Arthropoda > Insecta > Orthoptera > Gryllidae > Acheta > Acheta domesticus. Next base: position 17,411 of record JAHLJT010006908.1, read on the forward strand.
CAACCTGTCAACGTCGCTCCTTTCCATTGGCAACGGTCGATCACCAACTTATTTTAATGGGACTACGGTGTTTAAAGTGGCCCGTGCAGTTGTATCGGGAACATCGACGGCGGTCGACCCGGGCGGCCGGTGGCCGCAGCAGTCGAGCCGCCCGCGACCGCCTTCGCCCATCCTCCGCGGGGCACAGGCAGATTATGCGCGGGCCGGCCATCCGTCTTGGCGCGTGCGGCGAGCAGGTGGCCGCCAGGACCGGCAACGCCACGACAGGACAGGACGGACCGAGGGAGTGTGGAGAGAGACGTGTCGCAGGGGTGGAGACCCGGACGGTGATAGCGGCATTGAGGCGGAAGGGATTGTTGGTGGTGGAGTTGGTGACTGTGAGAGCAAGAAGGAGTAGTACGGGAGAAAGGCGTGGGATTGGAAAAAGGGAGTGTAGACAGGCCACTGGTAAAAGTGAGAGAGGGAAGTGAAATGAGTCGGGCGCGAATACTTTCTCATGTCCGTAACAATACAGATCCTCTCAAGGGGTAAAGCTTGAAAAGGCCAAGAGGGGAGGGATCCAAGGCCAAGAGGAGCTCTATGGGCACGGGAAAGAGTGGTCGAGGTGAAAAGTATAGAGAAACGTCCGAGGCCGGGTTGATGATGTTTTTCGCCACATCATCTGCTGTGGGTATATCCCGTTAGTGTGGTGAATGTTTTTCTTCTTACTCGGTGAGGTGACAGTGTTACTCCCTATGGTGAAATCCAGCGCCCAACTACACGTCGGTTTGCGGAGGACTACCCGCTCCAGGTGCCGCTCCTATTTTGGCACCCCCAAGCGCTAAAGCTCAGACCTCCCGACCATTGGGGTAGTCTTGTGTCATATATATTTGTGACCGTTTACCCTTGTCGGTTCATGGGTGTAAGGAGATAAATTAGTGACGGTTCGATTCGGAAAGGGATCAAATGTGGCCCGTTTTTAGAGAACTGAGTTCAAGAATCTATCACCAGAAATAGGATTGTTTAAAAGAACCACAGAAATAACTTCCGATCAGTGCTGCCGCCGCCTAGAATACTTCTTAAGACAGAGGCTGATAGTCGACCTAGCTATATCTACATAGCCAGTTTGGAAAACCCTCTACCATCGAACTGCAACCCTAGGCCTTTGCGGTCAGAGTCTCTGCAGAGATCGCGGCAACGATGGCTCTGAGTAAAGCTCAACCGGCGTGGGGAGGGGCGGAAGGGTTGAAGGGACGGAGCTGCAGGAGAGAGACGGCTGTGCGAGGCGCACATCGCAACTACTGAGGCGGCCGGGTGCAGCGAGTGGCGAGACAAGAGGACGGACGAGAGGCCAAGCTTCAGGGTGTGACCATGACCCCAGTAATGAAGGGTGTGGTAGTTTAGAGGGGAGGAGGGGTTTGAGTATTATACTTGGGTTTTTCGTTCTTGGCGCCCACGTCACGGACGAAAAGTGGAGACGGAAGGTATTTTCTCCAATACGGAGCTTTTCCACGTCACTACTGTGTTCTGGCGTACAAGCTCCCAATTGGTGAAAGCCTCCTCCCTCTCCATTTTCCGTCCGTGACCTTGGTGCGCCAAGAACAAAGAACCCAAGGTAGTTAGGGAGAGAGAGGCGGGAGTGGAACGAGAGAAAGGCGGTAGGGCGGTTGAGTGGTATATGGATGGCGCGACGACGGAGAGTTGGGGAAATCGTGAGTCGTGAGAGCAGAGGGTAACGACTGTGGCAGGCAGAAGCTAGTGGCAAGAGGGTGACGAGTGTCGCCGAGGCGGAGGCTATGATTCAATGACGGCCAGAAGGGAGGGGGGACGGGAGAAGGCGGTAGGGGTGTTGGAATTGTAGTGGGGACGGCGAAACCACGGAAACTTGAGACAGCGTCGAGTGTCGGAATACACGGCGCGACAGCGGCAGGGGTGACAAATCTGACGTGGAATTTAACAGATCATGTCATACAATTATCCCGAAAATTTTGAAATCTAGTTATTCTATAATCCGAAAACCACAACCAACTACTACAATAAATCATTTGCGATCATATGCGAGTGTGAAATACACTGCGTTCGACCTTCAATAACTACATTATATTTATATAAAAATAGGCATGTGAATGCTTTCCTTATACATTATATATATTATATACACACACACACATACATATGAGCATTCACTGCACATTATTGCGACAGGAGTGGACATAATTGTATGCATTAGAAGGTAAAGACAAAGATTTAAGTACGAAGACAATCTTTATAAAGCAAGGAGTAAAGACGAAGAGCGCATTCCGACGACTAGATACTTCAATTTAGCTCAGCTTTCTTCAGTATTTCGACGCAGGCTGCTTCTTGGGGGTTTTCTTCCAAGTGGAGCGACGAGAGAGGATTGCACTTCTTAGATTGCAGTCGCTCGGGGTGGATACCAGGCTGCCGCATAAAGCGCTGGCAAGATGGGAGACGCATATATCTTCAATTTCCATCATTGCAATTTAAATGTTTTATCTTTGGTAATTGTTTCAAACAAATTTGTAAACATTTTTGTCCGTCTGTTGAAATTCAGTTTTATGTTTTGATAAGTTGTTTGGTAAATAATGTATGTATTACTATTAATTTGTAATACCCTGTATGAGCTATTTTTATGCTGGC
>JAHLJT010006909.1:0-12915 GCA_031308135.1 Acheta domesticus
AAATTAGATTTTCTTGGCATAAAAATAACCACAAAACAATTCTCTATCCAACAATGTTGTTTCGAAATATTCAACATTTAATATTCCCTATAAATAATAATAATTCTTTACACTACTGTCAAGAAACAACACAATTCAAGTCATACAATACCACATAAAAACTAAACTACTCAATATTTCGCAATGTCCTTTCCCAACAAACAGAACCAAACATTGTTCTAACAAAGTACACACACGCTGGTTTTTTTGCTCTCAACGTTTTTTGCAAAATTCAACAAAACCACTCACGAGGCACCACGAACAACGCACTCTCGCAGGATAAGAAAATCACTCATCAAGGCAAAACTCTCATTCAAAATAAATTTATCCTCACATAACATCAACCACAATACAATACAAAATACAACAATATTGTTTTTAACTTTTTTATTTTCGATACTATCCAACAAAAATTGTATATCCTTTAACTGGGTACCCAAAAACACACCAATGGAGGCACATCGTGCACGGGAGTGGCGGGACCTCCGGATAACAAAAACGACGGAAGGAGGAACACATGTCCTAATAAATACTAAACTTCTCGACGAATTGCATTATCCTTTTCCAAGAATAACAATGAAATGTTTTTCTAATGAACTACACCAACAATGATTTTTTTGCTCTCATCGTTCTTTTCAAAATTAAACTCAACCTCGTATGAGTGCACGGGAGTGGCGGGACCTCCGGATAACAAAAGAGACGGAAGGAGGCACAGATGTCCTAATAAATACTAAACTACTCAACCAATTGCATTGTCCTTTCCCAAGAATAACAATGAAATGTTGTTCTAATAAACTACGCCAACAATGATTTTTTTGCTCTCATCGTTCTTTTGAAAATTAAACTCAACTTCGTATGAGTGCACGGGTGTGGCGGGACCTCCGGATAACAAAAGCGACGGAAGGAGGAACACATGTCCTAATAAATACTAAACTACTCGACGAATTGCATTGTTCTTTTCCACGAATTACAATGAAATATTTTTCTAATAAACTACACCAACAATGATTTTTTTGCTCTCATCGTTCTTTTGAAAATTAAACTCAACTTCGTATGAGTGCACGGGAGTGGCGGGACCTCCGGATAACAAAAACGACGGAAGGAGGAACTCATGTCCTAATAAATACTAAACTACTCGACAAATCGCATTGTCCTTTTCCAAGAATAACAATGAAATATTTTTCTAATAACTACACCAACAATGATTTTTTTGCTCTCATCGTTCTTTTGAAAATTAAACTCAACTTCGTATGAGTGCACGGGAGTGGAGGGACCTCCGGATAACAAAAACGACGGAAGGAGGAACTCATGTCCTAATAAATACTAAACTACTCGACAAATCGCATTGTCCTTTTCCAAGAATAACAATGAAATATTGTTCTAATAAACTACGCCAACAATGATTTTTTTGCTCTCATCGTTCTTTTGAAACTTAAACTCAACTTCGTATGAGTGCACGGGAGTGGCGGGACCTCCGGATAACAAAAACGACGGAAGGAGGAACACATGTCCTAATAAATACTAAACTACTCGACGAATTGCATTGTCCTTTTCCACGAATGACAATGAAATATTGTTCTAATAAACTACACCAACAATGATTTTTTTGCTCTCATCGTCCTTTTGAAAATTAAACTCAACTTCGTATGAGTACACGGGAATGGCGGGACCTCGGGATAACAAAAACGACGGAAGGAGGAACACATGTCCTAATAAATACTAAACTACTCGACGAATTGCATAGTCCTTTTCCAAGAATGACAATGAAATATTGTTGTAATAAACTACGCCAACAATGATTTTTTTGCTCTCATCGTTCTTTTGAAAATTAAACTCAACTTCGTATGTGTGCACTGGAGTGGCGGGACCTCGGGATAACAAAAGCGACGGAAGGAGGAACACATGTCCGAATAAATACTAAACTACTCGACCAATTGCATTGTCCTTTTCCAAGAATAACAACTATATGTTGTTCTCATAATCTACACCAACAAAAATTTTTTTGCTCTCACCGTGTTTTGTAAAATTATACTCAACCAAGCATATGTGCTCCGTAATGGCACACCGTGCCGAATTACGAAGACACTATTCCAACCCAAAATATATTTCAAAATTCAGATGTCTTTACAAAGCATTAACATCATACATTGCACTACGCAACAGTATTGTTTTCAATTTTTTGACTTTCTATACTATCCTATATGGATAACAATCTAATTCGCTACACTGAGATTACAAAAATCCATCGATGGAAGCACATAAATCCTAATACATACCAAACTACTCCACAAATTGCATTTTCCTTTTTGCTACAGTAAGAAGGAAATACTTTTCTAATAAAGAACACCAACAATGATTTTTTTGCTCTCACCGGTGTTTGGAAAATTAAACTCGACCTCCCATGTGAGCACCGGAATGGCAAATAACAAAGACACTATTCCATACGATATTATTTTTTAAAATTTAAGTGCTTTTCCAAAGCATCAACAACAATACAATGCACTACGCAACAGTATTGTTTTCAAGACTTCCGTGTTTTGTCTTCCGATACTATCCATAAAAAAATTCTTTTTTATTACACTGTGAATCCAAATACCCACGGATGGAAGCACATAAACCCTAACGAATACCGAAGTACCCCACAAATTGCGTTGTCCTTTTCCTACACTAAAAACAAAATGCTATTCTAAGAAACTACACCAACAATGATTTTTTGCTCCCACCGTTTTTTGGAAAATTGGCCTAACCACGTATGTGTGAACCGGAATTACGCGCCCCGCCGAATGACAGGAACACTAGTCCGAGCAACAATATTCTTTAAAATCGAAACCAAATTCGAATTCGAAATGAAATTCGACAATTCACAGTGAAGGTCAGGAGTTCATAGCGAGTGTAAATGAGGCAGGTGATTCATCTACTGGTTACTACGACAAAAGGCATAGAAAGAGCAGCGGCATACATTGGTGTTGGAGTAACTAGCATTAAAACAATTCGTAAAGAAAATGTTACACCGAATGAAATAAGTGCTGTCACGATTTTATGCGTAATCAGAAATGCTCTGTGATTTTTACGTCCGTGAAAAGCAAGTGCGCACGTTAACGAAAATGCAGTCTATAATTAAAGAAAAGATAAATTTTCCTTGGGGAGAAAAGTCACTTTGGATGTGAATGGAACATATGGAATACAGATGGAGGTGTAATTCAAAACGAAAATTTTTGGTCGAGAGAGCAGATATTGTAGATTGGAGAACAAGAGATCTCATCCAAATGAGGATGTTAGGGAAAGAAGGCCGTCAAATAGTGTATTGACGAGAGGTGGATTGACCACAACTTTGTATTCAAAAGTGCTGGCACCATAATGATATAATTGGCTTAACGGCAAATATAAGTGTATCAGACTAATTGCAGTTCAAGCTGGTTGAAATAATGGTTTCATTAACCTTTTAAATACTAACGGGGAAAAGTTTTCCCAGAGCATTTCAACCCTGCCGTACCAATGCGGTCTTTTTCGCTTGACCTCCAGAGGCGCGCGACAGCTCTTATCTATCGCTTGCTGACGGGTGAAAAGCAGCTGCGCGGCGATTCTCACGTTTGGAGCTCCGGCCTACGTCATCCGGCAGGGATGTGTTGATGGAGGACTGTCTTCACGCGCGAAGACGGAACGTGGTCCACTGTGACATTTCATGATTTTACAGTGCGCCGCAGTTCCAGAAACATAGGAGACCATTGAACCCCAGAAAATCTTCGTCGGGAGACGCCGCTCTAACGACAACTAAATAATATCACATAACACAGTAAGAACAGAAGAGATGATTTCTGTATGTAGTTTATAACGGAATTTGTGTTAAGTATGGCATATACATATAACTTCCTCAAAATTTCTTCCGTAATCTTTTATTTTAACTTCGTATGTAATAAAAATTTGTGCCAGAAAGATAATTTTCTACAGTAGCAGATAACAATAGGGTAAAATCAAGTATATATCAGTGCAATAAATATATTGCTTTTATATTTTGTTATGTATTGTATTGTATTATTTGCAATGTCCTAATATTTTATTGTATTGGCATAAACCAATGACGTGGTTCCATATAAATATCTCTCCAGCCTATCAAAGCATCTCTTAGGGTCTTGTACTTATAAGTAGCACTTCACTGTATACTATCTCGCGTCACACACCACGGTCATAACAAACTCGCCTCGGTCCACGTTTCTCACGGGAGATTGCAATCGTATTCTGCTAAGAGTTTCTGATTGTGCTTAAGTCGTGTGCTTTTTGAAGTAAAAATGGCTCGTCGAAAAATATCGCTAACAACTCGTGAAATTGAGTAAATTTTTTAAGTGTCAGTGACTATACGTCTATGTTCAGTCTCGAAGATGATCCAAGCTAATTAACTCACACATTATTTTCAGCTGCGATCGAACTGTCCATTTTTGTACATTGATTCCGTTCAAGACCCTAAACCTCTACGATTTAGGTTTCCCCACGGTGTACGAAAAAGACTCCTTACGAATTTAAAATAAAATTAAAGAAAATAAAATATGTTTTTCATTTTTGGAAATGATTTTTATATTTTTACTTTCGCAAACCACTTTAAAAAATCTTAAAAAATTATACTTTTCATAGTTTTATATAAATCCAATATCCTCAAAACCTACTTTAAAAATATTTAAAATATTTTTTCGAAACACAACTTTGGAATTATTTTTCATAAAGTATTGTGCAGATCTTTTTACAAGTGGGAAATATTTTTTTTTAATTTTGAAACATTCTAAGTATTTTGACCGTATTGGTCAAAACGTAAATAATAGGCGCTCCACAACGCTCAAAAGTGGCGCGCAGGTTGATGAATCGTTGCGGAACGAATCGGGCCGAGCCGTGAACGAGCGCCCGGAAGGTGGTGAATTGGTCGGTCGGACCGCGCGAAAGGGCAGTTGGGAGTTGAGCAGCGAGAGAGGAAGAGAGAGGTGTGATGGCGACAAGAGAGCGATGTGGTAACGAACAGATAAATCGAGAGTAATCGGGACGGCTGGTACTAAAGGAAGGATAATTGTGGTGGACTTAATGATGATTGCGAGTAAGGATTGTGGTAAACTCAGGGGGAAGGAATAATCACGAAATTTGACGAGAGAAGGGGACAGTGCCCGGACACGTGGGCAATGCTGTTCAGTGACAGTCGGTGTAGCTGTGCGGATGCGGGATTATATGGTGGAGCCGTGTGAGCTGAGACAGTAAATTCGTCGTGTGAAGAAGGAAACTGTGGTAAGGCGACGCCGGTGCATGGGAACGGGCCGCCGGCGACACTCGGGCAGGCAGAACATCGTTGGCGCCAAGGTCACCTCTCGGCATCGGACGGAGCACGCGGCATCGCGTCGCGTAGAAGACGACGGTTGTGGAGGGCAGATAAGTAACAATAATTATGAACAAAATAGAGGGGTAATCGAGTGGAATGCCAGTTCAGGGTGCTCACTGAGTAGTAAGGAGAGCAATGGTGTCTGTAGTGGTACACAAATGGCATGCAGTTTCCAGAGAAATGGAAGTTGTATAAATGGAAATGATAAATGTAATGATAGGAATATTCGGAGACGTATAGTATAACCATTTAGTCTGTATTCTGTAAGAACTTGCGACCAGGTCAAGGATGTAAATTATGTTAGTAATATGAAGATGTTTTGTTAATTTTTTTCCTTAATAAATTCTGTTTCTGTGACGGTAGATTCTTTGAATTCAGATAATGACGATTAAAGTACCCCCCTCAAAGAACCCCTGTGCCCAAAATAAACATCACAAAAATTTAAGATATGTGTACTCATAAAACCAACAAGGGTAAGTACGGTCACAGTATATAGGCATTTTAAAAATCAAATGCGGAAAAATTCGTTTTGCACGCAGAGGGAGTGGAGTAAAGAATGAAAATTAGTAGGAAAAAATGAAGAGAATCATTGTTGTGATGCTGTGTAAAGATATATAAATTTTGAAGGATACTTTTGCTTCGAATAGTGTCATGGTTATGTTTAATTTTCAAAAAAAATGGTAAGAGCAAATAAATCATTGTTGGTGTAATTTATTAAAACAATATTCCATTATTATTCTTGGAAAACGACAATGCAATTTGACGAGCAGTTTAGTATTTATTAGAACATGTGTGCCTCCATCCGTCTTCTTTGTTATACCGAGGTGCGCGCCATTCCGGTGCACACATACGAGGTTGAGTTTAATTTTGAAAAGAACGATGAGAGCAAAAAAATCATTGTTGGTGTAGTTTATTAGAACAACATTTCATTGTTATTCTTGGAAAAGGACAATGCAATTGGTTGAGTAGTTTAGTATGTATTAGGACATGTGTGCCTCCCTCCGTCGCTTTTGTTATCCGGAGGTCCCGCCACTCCCGTGCACTCATACGAAGTTGAGTTAATTTTCAAAAGAATGATGAGAGCAAAAAAATCATTGTTGGTGTAGTTTATTAGAACAACATTTCATTGTTATTCTTGGAAAAGGACAATGCAATTGGTCTAGTAGTTTAGTATTTATTAGGACATGTGTTCCTCCTTCCGTCGCTTTTGTTATCCGGAGGTCCCGCCACACCCGTGCACTCATACGAAATTGAGTTTAATTTTCAAAAGAACGATGAGAGCAAAAAAATCATTGTTGGTGTAGTTTATTAGAACAACATTTCGTTGTAATTCTTGGAAAAGGACCATGCAATTGGTCGAGTAGTTTAGTATTTATTAGGACATGTGTTCCTCCTTCCGTCGTTTTTGTTATCCCGAGGACGCGCCACTACGGTGCACACATACGAAGTTAAGTTTAATTTTCAAAAGAGCGATGAGAGCAAAAAAATCATTGTTGGCGTAGTTTATTAGAAAAACATTTCATTGTTATTCTTAGAAAAGGACAATGCGATTTGTCGAGTAGTTTAGTATTTATTAGGACATGCGTTCCTCCTTCCGTCGTGTTTGTTATCCCGAGGTCGCGCCATTCCCGTGCACACATACGAGGTTGAGTTTAATTTTGAAAAGAACGATGAGAGCAAAAAATCATTGTTGGTGTAGTTTATTAGAAAAACATTTAATTGTTATTCTTGGAAATGGACAATGCAATTGGTTGAGTAGTTTAGTATTTATTAGGATTTGTTTGCCTCCATGCGTCTTTTTTTTTAATTTTCAGTGTAATGATTTAGATTTTTTTATAGATAGTATCGAAAGTCAAAGATTTGAAATCAGTACTTTTGCATAGTGCATTGTATTGTTGTTGATTCTGTGATAAGACATTTTATTTTTGAATGATATATTTCCTTCGAAGATTGTTTTTGTTCTTGGCGGAGTTGCCCTATCTCGCGCCACATACGTGTCATTTGTTCAATTTTTCAAAAAATGTTTAGAGCAAAAAATCATTGTAAGTGTAGTTTATTAGAATGAAATTTGATTTTGTTTGTTGGTGAAGGCCAATGCGATGTGTTGAGTATTTTAGTATTTAGTAGGATTGATGTGCCTCCATTGGTGTGTTTTTGGGTACCCAGTTAAAGGATGTACAATTTTTTCTTCGATAGTATCGAAAATAAAAAAGTTAAAAACAATATTGTTGTATATTGTATTGTATTGTGGTTGATGTTATGTGAGGATAAAATTTATTTTGAATGAGAGTTTTGCCTTGATGAGTGATTTTCTTATCCTGCGAGAGTGCGTTGTTCCGGGTGACTCGTGAGTGGTTTTGTTGAATTTTGCAAAAAACGTTGAGAGCAAAAAAATCAGCGTGTGTGTACTTTGTTAGAACAATGTTTGGTTCTGTTTGTTGGGAAAGGACATTGCGAAATATTGAGTAGTTTAGTTTTTATGAGGAATTGTATGACTTGAATTGTGTTGTTTCTTGACAGTAGTGTAAAGAATATTATTATTTATAGGGAATGTTAAATGTTGAATATTTCGAAACAACATTGTTGGATAGAGAATTGTTTTGTGGTTATTTTTGTGTCAAGAAAATCTAATTTTGATGGATAGTTTTTTTTTCTACGAGTAGATTTCTTACGCGTAGTTGTTGCGCCTGCCGGGCACTTCGAAAATTCGTTTTTTCTAAATTTTCGAAAAACGGTAAGAGCAAAAAAATTAATGTTTATATATTTGAAAAGCACAAAAATACCACAATATTTTGTGTATGAAGAAAATTTGTTTTGGCTAATTGGCTTTGCCAGCTTAACATTAAGCCAGCAAAGCCACCCATTTTTGGAAAAACCGTTGGAGCAAAAAAATTAATTTTTGGATATTTGGAAAGCACAAAAATAGCACAAAATTCTGGGTATAGAGAAAATGTGGTTTTTGAAAATGGCTTTGCCAGCTTAACGGACGTCACCCGCCGCGCGGACCCGGCGCGCCCACGGCCGCCGGCCTCCTCCTTCCCCGGCGGCCATCCGCAGGTCACCGAAGGGCCTGCAACCCCCCTTCAAAAGGCCCTGCCCCCCTTGTCTCCGAAACAGCCTCAACGGTATATTCTCTGCGAGGCATTCACTAGAAGAAACTCCGCCAGTCTGGAACCGCGTTTGTGCTCTCTCAGCGCGTGATAGGAAGTCATTGCGTTTCGCGCATGTATCACTAAGCTGCCCTCGGCAGTTCGGCATTGTGTGAATCATCATGTTCCTAATTGGTCTCATTGCGCTTCGCGCAACGCGCAATGCTGCCCTCGGCACTATTTACACCAGCATCAATACAGGTGCAATTTCACTTCGGCGTGAATGACGCGCAACCTGTACCTCCTAAACCTGAGGGTACCTTGTGTGGCACACGACCGTGTGGGACTCCTGTTGCCATGGTCTTACCCACAGCAGTTGGGCCAGGTCTCCGACCTGCAGTGAGGGTACTTCAGAGCCCTATAAGTGGGAAACTGTGCGGGTCCTGCGTTCCTGCATCATCCCGAAGAGGCAACGATCCAGATCACGCCTGCCGCCGTGAACCAGGTACCACTCAGCCAGAGTTCAAGTAAAGGTGCATAGCCAGGAACACTGGGACAATTTATGTCAGGACAATTAATAACTGTCGCACCAATGTAATTCATGTTCATTATCACCTCACTTGGTTTCATCAGTAACATCGCATTCATTTCATTTAGTGTTAAGATTCATTTGAAATAAACATGTGCAATATCTATATCAATATCATTATTAATTCACCGTAAGTCAAACTCAGATTCCTCACATCCACAGATCCGTTCTACCAGCGCAATCCCTCTCCCCCCGGGCAGCACGGCCCGGTGCGGCGTCATTGTACGTTGGAAAGAGAAGGCCCATTAACAGTCCTCTGAATCACCACCCCCACTTTGCTATCCTCTCCCTTCTCTAACCAATTGTAGTTGTTTTTTTTCTTTTCCAAACCACATTAACTTACAATTTTAAACTGGATATTTCCAGAGGGTTAACATTTAAATAAATGCAAAGTTTCATTGTTAAAAAAACTGATATTAATATGAATGAGAAACTGTAGGCGATTCCATGGTCAGGCCAGTTTTCTCAAAAAGTATAGAACAAAATGCATTAACGGCACTTTTTGTTTTTAAAATAACATTAAAAATTGCAAGTTGTTAAGGAGTAAAATTTCTTATTGTTCATCCAAGAAATGTGTCACAAAAGTATAATAATTGCATCTAGTAGGTTTTTTTTACAAAAATAAATGTTGTATTTGTAAAGGAATAAACTCCTCTGAAGAACAAGATATTTGTAAACTTTCAGAGAAATGTAGGGAACAAAACACACAAGTGAACAAGAATTATATTTATTTGCAGAGATTGCCAATGTCCAGAATAGAAATGCCTCTGGACCAATTAACAAACTTTTACATACAAACATGCCAATGCCTGTAATGTAACTCTTCCAAGGTTGAATATAAGTGAAATTATTGCTGATTTGTTGAAAAATATTTTGAAGTAATCTTCAGGACATAAAAGAGAGAATTACAATAATAAGTGTAGAATAAATACAAATGTTTCAGATAGTAAATCATTTAATTATTAGGAAGGTAAAAAAAGTAAGGACAATGTATATTGAAACAAAAAAGTAATAATTCAAACCAAATATTTTTGCTTGAAAATTCAATTTTAAAACATGGCTAAGAAAGTGATATTCATAATGCTTATTACAAAATATAGAATTACAAAATCTAAGAGCAAGAAGAGGACCAGGAATTGTTAAGGATGTGATGAAGCAAAGCAGAAAAAGGTAGGAATGATATTTAAGGCAATTATTGTGTACATTTTAACAAAAGAAAAGACATTTGAAAATATTGCAGATGATGATGGGAAACAAATAACAGATATGTCTCAGTATATCAGAAGTGTTTCTGTTTACAGGGATTGTGTTGTATATTGAACATTTCATTTTACTTATACATTTTTACTCTCTTGCTTTTTTTCTTTTTTTTGGCTTTAAATATTAAGAATGATAAAGACATTCAACATTATAGAAGGACATGGCACTGTAGTCATCTACAATTTTGACAATGAATGATATAGTATTACAGAAGAAAGCTTACAATTTTGTTCTAGTTACAAGCATGTTCTAACTCGTTTATGGGCGAGGATTGTTCGGGTGAGACCTGAATACAACCAAGGAACTTGATGTTTCTTGCACGACAATGCTCCAGCACAAAAAACCAAGATCGTTCGCCAATTCTTGGCTGAAAAAGGTACTGTTGCACTTGACCATCTTCCTTATTCGTCGGATTTAGCTCCGAGCGACTTCTGGCTATTTCCCAAACTGAAATTGGCCAAGAAAGAGCAGCGTATCGACACGGTTTCCCATATACAGATGGCTACGACAACGATCTTGAAAGCAATTCCAATTGTTGACTATCAGCTGTCTATCTATTAATTTGAACAATTTTTCCAACGCTTCCAGTTGTGTACTGAATCACAAAGAGACTATTTTGAAAAAAAGAAAAAAAAGCTTGTACACTACCAACAACAAAGTTTTTGTATTTTATTTCACAACAGTCACCTTTTCTGTGGGACGTACCGTGTAAAATTCACTAAAATATGAAATGAATTACAAATTAAAGTCTAACAGTGTTTTACTCCGTTCATGTGCGACCATAAATTCTCATAATGTTAGTGATGAAAAGTTTTTTTTCCATCTATCCGACTTTACAGACGTACTTGACTAAAGGTAAGATAGTGTAGCGTCATGCACGCTCAAACGCGCAGACGGTAGAATTTCACCGGAAGCTGAACAAAGGGCTGGACATGGCGTCTGGCGTGGTGACGCGCAATGACGCATCGGTTTTTCCGAGCGCGTAGCGTCGTTCTCAGGTGCTGGGACGGCAACGGTGACGGGGGAAGACGCCAGGGCGCCTTTAAAAGCCGGGTGACGAACGCCCCACCTCCTTCTTTTCTGTTGTTCGAGCTGTGTGAGCAGGAGGCTATGCGTCTAGCACGCGGAGGGGAAGCCGGCATTAGTTTGTCGTCAGTCGTGAGACATGTAGGTTTGTCTCGGCAGAGCGGTGCATCACACCGAGGGGAAACGTTTGTTGTTTGGCGGTGTGGTAGCCGCACTGTAATATCACTTCTTGTGGTGGGCTCTATTTATTTAGTTAGTAGAAGGCAGTGTTATGGTGTTTTACGACTTCGGTCAGTGTTTTTTTATTAATAAACCAACTGTTTATTCTACCCACCCTCGTCTGTGTTTTAATACATCCGTATGACGCCACAATAGGTAAGGAAAGGTCGCCGATTTAGCCCAAATGTTGAAATGGATGCCACTTTTGGATCAGAGCTATTTCAAAGAATTTGTAATTAAGTGAAAATAATTACGAGTATTTTATAGTTATAGGACATTGATTTCAGTGTCACCGCTTTGGACCAGCACAGGGAAATTCGCAGAATTGAATGAGGCGAAAACTGAAGTCCGTGCTAGTGCTTTAGAATCTGTTTCAGCAAATAGAGAAGGCGTCGCCAATGCCGCACGTTGTCGAAGTGCGACAAACGGTAATGGCGTCACTGCACACGCCCGCCGATGAGCCGAGTTTTCACAACAGAAACAGAAGAGAAAGCGGCCATTGCAGAGCTCAAAGCTAAAAAAGCTCCCGGCCCCGACGGCAACTCTAAACGACATCGCAGACCGATAGTCGCGACACAGCGACAGTCTCCTTGGCTACAGTTCTTGAAGGAAATAGCTTTATCATTGTACTTTAAAGTTACAAATAATGTATGCGAGAGAAACTTATGTGAAGCAAGAAGTGTAGGTTTCTATCATTTCAAAAACTAAATAGTACTAATATCTTACCCTTTTGTAATTATTTACCGTCGCCAAATTCGAATGCACATATAAAACAGAAAACTAATGAGTAAATCAATGAAAAACGAACTACCGTAGTTACACTGTTAGGAAATTCCGTTAAAAGAAGCTACGTAGATATTAAATATTCCGAGAATGAGTCGAAATTGATGTAGGTAATAACCTCTTGGATATTACCTCTGGCAGAACTCGTTCCGGCAAAAATGTGTATGATATTCATACAAGTACATATTGAAAGTTTGTTCAAATATATCTCGCGTTTAACAAATTATGTATATGTACAATATTTGATTGTTTTAGGGATTTATAAATACCATTAAATAGAAATTGTCTGTTCTATAGTATGCATATTAATTGAAGAGAGTGACACAGAAAGAGTACAAATCGTGGATGACACTTCACACAGAAGTGATTGAATAGAGATTTGATGAAGATAAGACAAAATAAACCGGAAGTGAAATGAAATATTACTAATCGTACAACGAAACGTCGCTGACTGACGAAATTTTCCCCCACAGCTGATTACTTCCTGGAGCGCTTGTTTCGGAGGCAATATAGTGGACAATGCAAAACCAATTGCTTTCAAAGTGATTGGTAAAAAT
>JAHLJT010006911.1:0-27956 GCA_031308135.1 Acheta domesticus
AAAAGTGAACTAAACAATTACTGCGTCGACATAACACTTGCATAAGACATAACAAAACGTTTCTTATATAACTTTCGTCCTTGCCAGATTTCCATCTTGTTTAGAGTAGCAAAACACTTACAATGTACCTTAAAAAAATATTTTGAATGAAATTTGGTCAATGGAAAAACAATCATAAACCTAAAAATGATTACATCATTAAAAATATTTTAAAATAGGTAAATAAGATTCGGATGAAAATCGCAGGAGAATTAAAGCACATGACCTCAATTATTTTTAAAAAATGGCTCTTTAAATGGCTGTACGAGTTGTGTACATCATTTTTAATGAATGAACATCTATCATTTTGCTAATCACAATAATAAAAATTAATTGTATAGATGTAATAAAAAGATTTCTCCTGTAAATGTAATTCATCCTCTGTGTTCTAATTCCAGCCCTGAAATTGTGTATTCAAGCACTTCATTTTCGGTCCTACTACAATTGCTAATTGCATCTGAAGTAATTTCGTGGAATTTTCTTTCAGCTGTATACCTCGTTTGAAGGTTTCTTCTTAAACGGCGATTGAAATACTTGCCCGCACCAATTGGAATGCCTAACGGTGGATAGGTATTTTGCTCGTGTCGTTGTATACCAACATGCCGGTAATCATGGTGCCCACTCGACAGGGGTGCAGGTGGGCGGGTTTATAAGAGCGGAGAATGTCGGGCAATTATGGTGGTCATTCCAGGTGCATCTTGCTGTTCAGTACACGATAAAAATGGATCTCCAGCCTCAGGCAAACCCCCCTGCACCTCTTGGGGGTGCGAGCAGAGTAAGGCAAAGCACTAAGCACCCTCTGTGAGTGCGCATGTGTGTATGTGTGCGTGTACGTGTGCGTGCGTGTGTGTTGAGAGAGGAGATGGCCATTTTACTCACGTAGTAGACACCCAACTTGATAACTATCGTTCCTTGATGCCAGATGGAATTCGATGCACTAGGACCCGCTCGTCGAAACAGGAAGATTGAGCCATGCTCGTGTGGGGGCATATGATTATTTTCGTTACCCTGCTCATCAAAAGAAGAACATTGTCATAGATTTGTCGTCCAATCTAGTCCAGCGTGCTGGGCCAGGGGCAAGACTAGCACCAAACGTCCTAGACCACCATTACTGTCTTGTTGACCAGAGCATATATGTGTGGCCATGTGGCCATTTTCTCAAATGTGTTCAACTCAATGGTATAACAGTCCACCTGTAGTGTTGAGGCGTTTCTGAGTCCCGCCCACTCAACCTAACCGAATCAAACACGCTGAACGGTGGGCGTATGTATGAACGTTTTGTTTCAACGTGCGCCGAGTGGGCGTGCACTGCAGTTGTTTCGTCGCCCATCAGAGGAGGAGCGCATGGGCCGCGCCAGGATGCCTCGACGCCGCCCGTTGTGGGTGGGCGTGCCCGCCGCCGCACAGGCGCTGACACCGCGTTTGCGCGCGCGCGCACGTGTGTGTGTAGGGGCGCGGCGCGGGCGCGTGGGCGACAGCAGGCGGCGGGTGCGGGGCGGTGGCGCGGGCGGGGGGCGGGGCCAGCCCCTTGGCCACTCGCGCCGCCCGCGCCGCCTGCGCCGTCAGCTCTGCCTCGCGGAGGGCTCTTGCAGCGTTGCAGGTAACGACACAGCTCCACAAGCGCCAGCACGCCGCAGCCACGGACGCCCCCTCGCCTCCACCTCGAGCGCCGTTCGGGGTTGCCTTCGGCTCCGGGTTCGACTCCAGTTCTAGGTCTGGATCCGGCTCCGGGACTGGGTCCGGCTCCGGGACTGGGTCCGGCTCCGGGACTGGGTCCGACTCCGGGACTGGGTCCGACTCCGGGACTGGGTCCGGCTCCGGGTCCGGCTCCGGGTCAGGCTCCGGGTCAGGCTCCGGGTCAGGCTCCGGGTCAGGCTCCGGGTCCGCCCCGGACCGGCTTACCCGTTTTACTACTTTCCTTTCGTCGAGCAATTCCGGGGGTTTTAGGGAACGCGTGTACCAGTGATTCGAGAACCCACATTGAGGAGTAGGGCAGCGTGAAAATTGGATTTTAAGATACTCTTACCGTCACCCAGCCCAAACTCATACATTGCTCACGTCGTCGGTTATAAATCTGTCGCTACTGCTTTCTTCGAAAGTCTACAGAGCAGGTAGCAACGGTGACAGATTTTCAACCGACGCGAGCGAGACTTGAAACCCAATTTCTTCGTATAAAGAAGCATTTACGTTTAGAGACGGTGCAAATTCTGAAATTTCTTAAAATGGGAATCTGAATTCTCATAAGTCCTCGAGCCCTTGGAATCTCGAATCTTTCAAAACTTTCAAAATCAATACATCATTTCACTTGTTACACGCTCGTAGTCACACAGAAACGGCGTCATTCGTCGCACGAACAGGAAACGGGAAAATGCAATTCGTCACTAAAACTGCCGGCAACACAACTACGGGTTCGGTCCACGCACTCATTTTGTGAATGCGTTCGTTTACCATTCGCTCATTGTAAATGGCTTCACCACTATCTCTTGCAATTTCATCGCCCGTGCGCGACATTCATTTGTCTCCAGACCTGTCAAAACGGTCCCTTCGTAGAGTGATTCCACTAAACCTGCGGTGTGTCAGTCTTCTTGGACACATCAAAGGAAGCGAAAATTCGCCGAGCACCTCGAGTACTCGGTGGGATTGGGCGAGCAGTCCTTCGCTACTTGCTGAATGCCGAATGTATGGAGCCGCCTTAAGCTGCACCTGGAGCGTAAGGGTTCCCTTTGAAGAGGAGGCGCAGGTGGGGGGTGGAGGTGGAGGTGGAGGGGGTGTTCAGCTCAGGCGACGCGTCTGCGCATGCGCGGAGCCAACGGAGGCGGCTTTGCTCGTCCGCTTCACCTCTGCGACTTCATCTGCAACATCTCTCTCTCTCGTGCTCTCTCCCGCCGCCTGTCGTGTACATACTTGCTCCAGCTAAGCCATTTGCTGCATAGCTCTCGCTTATTGCTTTTATCTCTTGAGACCCGGTGGTCAGACTTGCTTCTCATTCAAACTTTGAAGAAGAAATGTGAACACGCATTCTCAGCGTGTGTTTGTGCCGTGTTGAAATGATTTTTTTTGCCATCGACGACTACAGATATAATATTTGGTAACGTCCTCAGTACATTCATGTTTAGAATTAATACTCACTCATTGTATCCAATATTATACATTTTGAAATTAATTGCATACTAAGAAAAAAAGAATGAAAATGTGTCAACTGCAATGCCTTAAAAACAAGAATATTAAATGCTTAATTCGCAAACAGCTTCTTTTGACTAATCGATTTCGTAATATTGTTGTTTCTGCATTGTTGTGAATTGTTTCTATTTTATTTAAATTATTACAAAAAATATATGTTTTCGTTTTTTACTTGCTTTTGACTCTACCCTCCAGAAATTCTGTGGTATAGAGCACCGAGAGTTTGCAGACGTTTGCGCTTTCCATTAAAAAACACATAAATGTGAAGGTAAAAACGAAAACTGCTATAATATCAAAATCGAAGAGAAAATATTCACTTTTTTTAATGGTAAAAAATGATTATCATTTAGAAAAGTTCTTAGCAGATTCAGAGCTTTTTCCAACCGCAGAATGGAGATTATTTAGTAAACCGTCTATTTGCAAATTTTGAATTTTTAAAATATTTTCCATCGTTCTTAAGATGAATTCGATTTGACAATTTCCGATTTGTGATGAACTTATTACTTTTTTCCTGAAGAAACTAATATTTCTTGTTTCATACTATCGCAAGTCCAATGCTTCATGCGCACATAGCACTAAAGCACATTGCACCGCATGTTTTGATGCATATTAATAAAAAAAACAAAAAAGCCAGAAAAAAACAAAAATTTCGGCGTTGATTTCACCGTAAGGTGAAATATATTGTAATAAATATATAAAATATTATATATTTAAAATATATTACATAATTTTAGGTAATTAATAATGTTTGCAAACAATTGTAATAGTAATTTATAAGTCTAAAAATGCTTTGATAGATTTAGGAGAGCATTTGAAAGCATAGACTGATGTGAAAAAAATCAAAACGTAAAGACTATGAATTTTCTTGTTCGAAGAAACATCCAGCAGCGCACAGATTCAGCACCTTAATGCCATAATAAAAGTTGTTAGGAGAGGAAAGCATTACAATATTGACTTAATAAAAAAACGATTAGAGTAAGCTCGTTTGTCACCTCTTAGTTGTTTATGTATTGTTTAAGTTTGTAATTTAGTGCGACCCAGCCACGCTTAGATCGGTCCCCGCAGTTTCGCGCGAAAATCAAGAAAATCACAGAGAAAAACAACACTCTCTTCCCCATGTTAAACAACCCGCACGAATTTGTTTACTCTGCTGGGGTACATGGGGTAAGAACAGTTTATCATGGGGAGAAAGTCAATTATTGTAGATCAAGCGTTACCTTCACCCTTACAAGAAACATTGAACGTCTGAGAAAGAGTGCCTCTACAATTCCATGAAATTTCACATGACGTCACAGTCGGAGCTCCGTTCTGCTGTTGTACAAATAATTAATCATGTACATTTCGTTGCTTTTCGTTGGTAATTTCTTTAACGTGCAGATCGCGCAAATACAAAAGGCGCTAATTTTTATTTGATCATGTCCAAGGACGTCTTATAATCGACAGGCCAACGCTTGGCGTGAAATTTTAAATGTGAAATACATTTTGTGTGGTAACAAAGTATTTCACATAACTTCCATAAATTTCAAAACGAGGAAAAATAACTTTGCATACACTTAATAAGATGACTAAAATCAAAGGATATCAGTGATATACATAACTTTTAAGGTAGTGAAACTATCATTACAGTTCCTTCTTTTAGTGCCCTTATCCACTCGTATCTAGAAATTTCAGTTATGAGAGTATGTAAACAGTGATTAAAATTTAGGCTTATTTTTAAATGTTTCCTTTTTTAAAGAGTATAAATATCTGGTAGTTTCTCAGCAATTTAATGAAAATCTGTTTATGAGGTCTGAAGATTCTATGACAAATAGTAATGGTACACACTCGCGACTGAACACAAACGCTCATTTATACAAATGCCTCAGTTTAGGTATCTACTGCGGATATTCTCCAGTTTAGGTGTCTACAATTACATTACAATAATAATTAATAATTTTGCTACATAAAGGAAAATATAATTGTACGTACTTTCTGAAAAACATCGAAATTTCGACAGAATTTGCAAAACTCATTATTTGTTAAGTACCCAACATCACTTCTGTTGGAACGCAGTGACTGGCACGACATTAACTTGCTGTGTTTTCATAGCGACTACTAAGGGCGCTATTGGACTACTAATTAGCTACTAATTTCCTACCGTCGCGTCGCCAAAAAATAAATGCCCATCGCGTGGGTGAAGCCGGAGTGAAATGCAAACACCAGCGCGAATATGAGCCCCGTGTGCGGGGAAAGGGTTTACCTTCGATTGACAATCGCGATGCGCTGATTGGGATTATAGAGCCGAGGTGAGTGCGTTTCACGACCGCACCCGTGATTATGGAGCTGGTAAACGCGAGTGAAAATCAGCAAATAGACGAAATGAGCTCTCGTGAAAATGGGTCGTCGCCCTTGCATCTCCATTTTCAGCGGAACCGCACGACCTTGTGAAGGAAGGGGATATTTATTGCGCGGAAACATTCATAAGAACGTTTCAATTCAATATCAAGAGATATTGCTCAGGGCAACAACTGTTACCCTTACAGTGACTCTGGGAGGGAAGTCGCGGGGTCGTCAAAAAGCTATCACCCGACGGTGATAGATTTTAGTTATGTAGTTAGATCTAATTCGGCCGGATGAAGAATTCTAGCGGCCAGTAGTCTAATTTTCTCCAATCTTTACAAAGCGAAGATCAGTGGAGTACCGTAACAAACAAACCACGATCGAACGATCTTTCTCATCCCCATCCAATAGTCTAAGTTTCTCCAATCTATACAAGGCGAAGGTCAGTGGAGTACCGTAGCAAACAAAACACAGTCGCACGATCTTCCCTTTCTCATCCCCATTCTCTCTCTTTTCTCACCCTAACACATGTACGATGCCAAATCAATGAGTATGTGCACTTTGGTTCTATTCGCCTGTAGGTTGACTATGCAGCTTTGTGAACCTACCAGCCTTGAGATGAAAAACTTTGCTAATGGTAAGTTTCAGAGTTAACACCTAATGTTCGTTTAAGTTGTTGCAACGTAAACATGGCTTCATCGCTCTCCGTTTGCACAATAAATGGCCAGGCTTTTGTAATCCATTTTCTGTGATCTGAGTGTATACCAAAAGCTTAAATACATGGGAGGCTTTCACCAGAATGAGGGTGCAACATTTTTCCATGGTGAGTTTAACCATGGATTGAACCACTGAATTGAACCAGTGAATTGAACCACTCAAAAGCAAATGAACAAGCGTGAAGGAGAAGAAAAAGAGCAAGATGTCCAGCCTCATCTACTACCGATTTCACCACTGAGGAAGTCTCTGCCCTGATTCTGAATAACCGATGAGACTACTAATGAGGCAAACCATAAACACTTTACTCAGGTTCTGCATATGAGTACGTATGTGCAAGCAATGTATGAGAACCGGACAAGAAAAGGGAACGAAAGGTAGGTTTCTTAGAGTTCATCTCCGTCTAGTGCTGATCGAAGAAACCACGGGAAACTACTGATGAGAGCAGCCAGCCGCTAGAATTCTTCTTCAGACAGCGACAGAATTCCGCTTAGCGGACAAGGTAAAATATCCTGACAGTGACACTCTAACAAGAGTTATATTTTTGAGCCACTGCTTGTTCCTACGCTAAGCGCTATTTCTTAATGTTTTTCTCGTTAAGGAGGCAACATTTTAATTCGGTCGTTTTACTAAAATAAAATATAGATATTAACTTGTTTTTTCAGTACTTAACCCAATTTCGCCAAAAATTGACTTAAGAACTTTTACCTCGTGACCACAGAATTGTTCTAATTTTCCTTCAGTTTCTGAGTGCTGCCTGGTAGGGCAATCGGGTGGGAGGATATTAAATGGCGGCGGTTGCGCTACTCTCTATCTAGGGACTCTACACTGCAATAGAGTCCCTAGATACAGAGAGTAGCGTAACAGCCGCCATTTAATATCCCCTCACCGATAGCCCCGCCAGGCAGCAATGAGGAGCTGAAGAAAAATTATAACAATTCGTGACGTTATAGAGATGTTTAAGATTATTAATATTGATTTGGGATGGAGTCATGTAGTTCAACACACAGAATGTCCCATCCGTTCCAATTCTCCTGTCAACTGGACATAAAATGGCGGAATCGGTGGAAGAATGGAGTGCGCTGCTCTCTGTATCGAGGGACTCTACACTGCAATAGAGTCCTTAGATACAGAGAGAAGCGTAACAGCCGCCATTTAATATCCTCTCACCCAAAAGCCCCGCCAGGCAGCAATCAGGAGCTGAAGAATAATTATAACAATTGGTTTAAGATTATTAATATTGATTTGGGATGGATTCATGTATCTCAACACACAGAATGTCCCATCCGTTCCAATTCTCCTGTCAACTGGACATAAAATAGCG
This sequence comes from Acheta domesticus, assembly GCA_031308135.1. Classification (NCBI taxonomy): domain Eukaryota; kingdom Metazoa; phylum Arthropoda; class Insecta; order Orthoptera; family Gryllidae; genus Acheta; species Acheta domesticus. The sequence goes on from JAHLJT010006911.1 coordinate 7,577, forward strand.
GAATCGGTGGAAGAATGGAGTGCGCTGCTCTCTGTATCGAGGGACTCTACACTGCAATAGAGTCCTTAGATACAGAGAGAAGCGTAACAGCCGCCATTTAATATCCTCTCACCCGATAGCCCCGCCAGGCAGCAATCAGGAGCTGAAGAATAATTATAACAATTGGTTTAAGATTATTAATATTGATTTTGGGATGGATTCATGTATCTCAACACACAGAATGTCCCATCCGTTCCAATTCTCCTGTCAACTGGACATAAAATGGCGGAATCGGTGGAAGAATGAGTGCGCTGCTCTCTGTATCGAGGGACTCTACACTGCAATAGAGTCCTTAGATACAGAGAGAAGCGTAACAGCCGCCATTTAATATCCCCTCACCCGATAGCCCCGCCAGGCAGCAATGAGGAGCTGAAGAATAATTATAACAATTGGTTTAAGATTATTAATATTGATTTGGGATGGATTCATGTATCTCAACACACAGAATGTCCCATCCGTTCCAATTCTCCTGTCAACTGGACATAAAATGGCGGAATCGGTGGAAGAATGGAGTGCGCTGCTCTCTGTATCGAGGGACTCTACACTGCAATAGAGTCCTTAGATACAGAGAGAAGCGTAACAGCCGCCATTTAATATCCCCTCACCCGATAGCCCCGCCAGGCAGCAATGAGGAGCTGAAGAATAATTATAACAATTGGTTTAAGATTATTAATATTGATTTGGGATGGATTCATGTATCTCAACACACAGAATGTCCCATCCGTTCCAATTCTCCTGTCAACTGGACATAAAATGGCGGAATCGGTGGAAGAATGGAGTGCGCTGCTCTCTGTATCGAGGGACTCTACACTGCAATAGAGTCCTTAGATACAGAGAGAAGCGTAACAGCCGCCATTTAATATCCTCTCACCCGATAGCCCCGCCAGGCAGCAATCAGGAGCTGAAGAATAATTATAACAATTGGTTTAAGATTATTAATATTGATTTGGGATGGATTCATGTATCTCAACACACAGAATGTCCCATCCGTTCCAATTCTCCTGTCAACTGGACATAAAATGGCGGAATCGGTGGAAGAATGGAGTGCGCTGCTCTCTGTATCGAGGGACTCTACACTGCAATAGAGTCCTTAGATACAGAGAGAAGCGTAACAGCCGCCATTTAATATCCTCTCACCCGATAGCCCCGCCAGGCAGCAATCAGGAGCTGAAGAATAATTATAACAATTGGTTTAAGATTATTAATATTGATTTGGGATGGATTCATGTATTTCAACACACAGAATGTCCCATCCGTTCCAATTCTCCTGTCAACTGGACATAAAATGGCGGAATCGGTGGAAGAATGGAGTGCGCTGCTCTCTGTATCGAGGGACTCTACACTGCAATAGAGTCCTTAGATACAGAGAGAAGCGTAACAGCCGCCATTTAATATCCCCTCACCCGATAGCCCCGCCAGGCAGCAATGAGGAGCTGAAGAATAATTATAACAATTGGTTTAAGATTATTAATATTGATTTGGGATGGATTCATGTATCTCAACACACAGAATGTCCCATCCGTTCCAATTCTCCTGTCAACTGGACATAAAATGGCGGAATCGGTGGAAGAATGGAGTGCGCTGCTCTCTGTATCGAGGGACTCTACACTGCAATAGAGTCCTTAGATACAGAGAGAAGCGTAACAGCCGCCATTTAATATCCTCTCACCCGATAGCCCCGCCAGGCAGCAATCAGGAGCTGAAGAATAATTATAACAATTGGTTTTAAGATTATTAATATTGATTTGGGATGGATTCATGTATCTCAACACACAGAATGTCCCATCCGTTCCCAATTCTCCTGTCAACTGGACATAAAATGGCGGAATCGGTGGAAGAATGGAGTGCGCTGCTCTCTGTATCGAGGGACTCTACACTGCAATAGAGTCCTTAGATACAGAGAGAAGCGTAACAGCCGCCATTTAATATCCCCTCACCCGATAGCCCCGCTAGGCAGCAATCAGGAGCTGAAGAATAATTATAACAATTGGTTTAAGATTATTAATATTGATTTGGGATGGATTCATGTATCTCAACACACAGAATGTCCCATCCTTCCAATTCTCCTGTCAACTGGACATAAAATGGCGGAATCAGTGGAAGAATGGAGTGCGCTGCTCTCTGTGTGCAGGGAGTGTAGGCCTACGCGTGCGATGAGGAAGCGGGGTGAGCGCGTGGCATGCTGCGCGCGCGCGCTCGTTGCGACGTGCCTTCCTGGCGGTGATGGCCCCGCGGGCGCGATGGCTTCCTCGCCAGCCCACTCGCCCACGCAAGCTCTGCTCCGTTCGCCGCGGTCAGCGACGATTCGCCTACGAACCGGGTCAAAGGGAGAGTCATTACGCAGTACAAGTCTTTTACGATTGAAGGAGTTAAAATTAAGCTTTTAAACCATATTTTTTGGTTTTTGTACGTTTTAACACTCCGTGCCGCATTTATCAACTTCGATTTTCACGTCAATAGTTATTACTTTTATTATTGAATGTGGAGGAAATATTTTTTATTTGTGTTTTTTTACAATTTATTTCATAATAACTAAATACCAAACGAAATAACAATATTAATAGGAATCTGATCGATCACTCGCTTCCTCCGAGTCTTGTTACGTGTTAAATGAAAGGGGATGAATACGGCGTAAACGTGCCTTCTGACGTTTCTTCGGAACCAATGAATTTAAATTTGAATTAGTAGTTACTACTCCAAAATCTTTGTCATAAAGCTCAATAACAAAATAGCAGTAAGAATTCTAATGGATAAAATACGCAAATATTATACTTATATTGACAAAGTGCGCGCGGTACGGAGTGCCGCAACCGTTCGAATTACTAATAAATAACTGTCGATCGGCAGTGTCTAAAATCATGATTTGAGTGTCATCCGATTGAAACTACAATGAATGAAGAATAAATATGAGCTCAATAGTGCGACAACCAATTATTTACACGAAATCAACAAAATATAAGAATGCGGCAGTGAGTGCCGCTATGCCTCCGTCGGAGAGTCAAGGTTTTATTTTAGGAAATAATAAATTTGCTTTCAAATAAAATAATCTTTTCAAAATTTTGTTTGAGAAAATAAGACGTTATCATGAAAACTAATAAAGATATGGAGAATTCTCATGACCATAAATAAAATGATGACTTGTTCATGGTGCTTGCTCAACAAAAAGTAGTAACTCTATTTAGTTATTTGTCAACGTTCCGGTAACTTCATTTAAATACATAATCCTGTATGTTGTGAGCCTCACGTGATGCGCGATACATTTGCTCGGTAACACCATACAACCACATATGTTATACGTGATTATGAAGCTCCCGATCTTTTCTGCGTTTTTTGTCCTAAGAATAGAAATCAATTTTTCGACATGTTGCCAGACAACTAAATAGTACGAAGACTTTTCAATGAATGACCGAGCCCCGTGAACGAGTCTGCAAACGACCTAAAATACGCAATGTATATAACAATTTATTCCTCCATTTTAGCAACGGTAAACTATTTTCATATTCTACTGCACAATGAAATATTAAGGTTTTCGGAAATAATTGAAATGTCTTCCTTGCGATTGTTAATTGACTGGGCTAACTATTATTTGTTGCTGCTGTTCACCTTGCCGAATTCGTCGTGCGGTGCCTCTGAGGAGGAGCTGGGGGTCAAGTGTGGTGAGCAAGTGGAAAACAGGCAGCCTCCGTGCTCAAGGGGAGATGGAGCTTGGCCGCGGCAGCGCGTCGCAGATGGTCTGGGGGGTGGGGGGTGGAGGGCAGGCGGGGGCCCCAGGCGACGTGAGAAAGGCGCCCGTCAGCGCCTAGGAAGCGTTTTGAGCGCCGCGCCCTCCGCCTGACTTATCGCGCGGCTCCACAAAAATTTATTCATGGCCCCAGCGGCGGCGGGAGGCGAAGGCCGGCGCTTACACCGGGGCAGGTGGCGCTCTCCGCCGCTAAAGGAAGTGCGCGAGGCGCAGCGCTTTCGCCTTGGTCTTGACCTGGGAATATGCCCCCGCTCTGACTTTCGCCCAAGCACTGGCCTTTACTCATGCCCTCGCCCGTGCTCTCGCCATCGCCCTGCCCCGCGCTCTTGCGGCCTCCACCGCGTCCTCCACCGCGCTCTCCACCACGCCCTCCACTTCGCCCTCCACCGCGCCCTCCACCACGCCCTTCACCTCGCCCTCCACCACGCCCTCCAACGCGCCCTCCACCGCGCCCCTCCACCTCGCCCTCCACCGCGCCCTCCACCGCGCCCTCCACCGCACCCTCCACCGAACCCTCCACCGCGTTCTCCACCGCGCCCTCCACCTCGCCCTCTACCACGCCCTCCACCGCGCCCTCCACCGCGCCCTCCACCGCGCCCTCCACCGCGCCCTTCACCTCGCCCTCCACCACGCCCTCCAACGCGCCCTCCACCGCGCCCTCCACCTCGCCCTCCACCGCGCCCTCCACCGCGCCCTCCACCGCACCCCTCCACCGCACCCTCCACCGCGTTCTCCACCGCGCCCTCCACCTCGCCCTCTACCACGCCCTCCACCACGCCCTCCACCGCGCCCTCCACCGCACCCTCCACCGCGCCCTCCACCGCGCCCTTCACCTCGCCCTCCACCACGCCCTCCACCGCGCCCTCCACCGCGCCCTCCACCGCGCCCTCCACCTCGCCCTCCACCGCGCCCTCCACCTCGCCCTCCACCGCACCCTCCACCGCGCCCTCCACCTCGCCCTCCACCGCGCCCTCTACCGCGCCCTCCACCGCGCCCTCCACCTCGCCCTCCACCGCACCCTCCACCGCACCCTCCACCGCACCCTCCACCGCGTTCTCCACCGCGCCCTCCACCTCGCCCTCCACCACGTTCTCAACCAAGCTCTCACCCTTGCATGGAGCGGGGGCGATACAAAACAGGACAAGAAACGAAAGGTGACGCCCTAGAGATGGGTACAAGCGAGTGAAGTTTAATTGAAGAGGCGACTATCTCAGGTAAATAATTCACGCGTGATTATTATATTCACGCGCAGCGACAACTCATAATTAAACTCAGTCCAGTTAATATAACAATGTAGGTTTTCACGGCCAGCGTTGAAATAAACATTTTCTTCCGGGCTAGGGGGCCGTGGTCTATAGGAAAATATACTTCCAAACGTTTCGTCCGTAACTGCGACGGACATCCTCAGTGGCGATGTCTCGGACGAAGAATCCACTTCGATGGTTCCCCGATGACTAATGGAGCCGCCCGGTCCGCGGGGATATTCGCAATTACGGACGAAACGTTTGTAAGTATATTTTCCTATAGACCACGGCCCCCTAGCCCGGAAGAAAATGTTGATCATTCGGTTACGTTCTCGACTTAAGTCCCGACGTAGTATGTGGTAGTGCAATACCCGAATTTGTGTGTGTGTGTGCATGCATGGAAGGAGAGAGAAAAGATCGCACGCGGAACGTGGCCCGTTTGAGAGTACTGCTACCGAATTCACCGGCGGAAAACAACGTAAACCCACCGACCAGAGCAGCCAGACGCTAGAATTCGCTACGAATGGAGCTCTTGACGAAGATCCGTCACTGTCCGTCTTCAGTGACGAAGATCCGTCACTGAAGAAACCCTAGATCTCCCCGTCGGAGACGCTGCAGAGGTAATGCCACTAAGCTACCACCGCCGGTGAATGAAGTAACCGAGTAATGAGTGCACTTCTCTTTTGTTTGTTGATTATCAACAATTGATTTGGAAATTATACTCACCTAAAGGGTGAGAAATATGAAAGTCGAAGGTATAAATAGACGAGACAGAGTTGAAGGATGAATTTTGGTATTAAAGACCGTACGACTGATGGAGAGAGACTGGAAGGTTGGAAAGAGAACAAGAGTAAAGAAGAGGAGATAATGTATGAAAGATAGAATAAGGAAGATAGAAGGAGACGACGATGTAAAAGAGAATGTTGATATTTAACTGTCCAGGATGAGCCGCGTCACTATCGGTCGAGCTTAGGTTTCGTCCATTATGTCGTGGCCTTCTTTTAAGGTATACTGCAGTAGGATAACCCTGAAGAAGGCGACAACATGATGGCCGAAACGTCAGCTCTACCGACAGTGACTCGGCTCATCATGGACAGCCAAGTATCAAATGACTCCGGCCGCGGAAGACTATGAATCCAAATAACGTAGTTGTCATGGGCAGTTCATGAGTGGCGTGGCAGAGGAGTTGGGTTGAGGGATCGCGGGCTAGGGTGTGGGGTAAGCGTAAGCATGGGCTTGAAGAAACGTGCGGCTCAGGTCGACAGAATACACCACGCCAAGAGCGGTTAAGCGGTCAGGAACGTGGCCGGGGGCGTGGGGAGAGGCGGAGGGTGGTCGTGGGCAATCCCCGGGCGTGACCATGCCCACGGACGAGGGCGAGGGCCAGGGCCAGGGCAAGGGCAAGGGCAAGGGCGAGAGCGAGAGCGAGGGCGAGGACGAGGGAGAGGTCGAGGGCAAGGGCAAGAGCAAGGACGAGGGGGAGGGGGATGGCGAGGGCGAGGGTGAGAGCGAGGACAACGGCGACGGCGAGAGCGTGAGCGAGAGTGAAGGCGTGATTGAGAGCATGGGCGAGGGAAAGAGGGACAGCCAGGAGGGCAACGGAGGATGAGGGCGTGAGCGTTTGTGAGGGCGAGGGCGAAGATACGGGCGTGGGCGTGGGCGTGGGTGATGTCGGGTACGGCCCCGGGGCGAGGCGCGCGCCGTTCGGCGAGAGGTGTGTGTGCGTGGGCGTGGGGCCGCGCCGGTGTGTGGCCGCGTGGGCCGCCTCATTAATCTCCGGGCGAGAGCCGCCGCCGCCGCCGCCGCGTTGAGGGGCGGCGGAGGCCCCGAGAGCGAAAGGGGTCGATCGGCCGCTTATCAGTTTCCAGCTGACGACGCGCGCGCCCCAGTGCTCCGCAGCGCCCTCAGGCGACGCCCTCCGCACGCCCTGGGACTCGGCGACGCTGCCTCGTGGTGGGCCGGAGGGGTGCACTATTGGTGGAAAATTTAGGCAAAATTTGATTACTATATATTTATTTATTTACTAGTTGTCTCGGCAAGGCTCATCTATTTCAATATTACATTTTACACGCTGCTGGTCACGCGGTGGTTAAACATGTTTTAGGCTACGCTCTGCAAAAACATTTAATAGGTGAAAGACTTCATCGCAAGTATGAGTTTGTTCTGTGTCCTGATTTGGACGTGGTTGTCAAGTATCCTGTTTTTAAAACGTAATCCCTTAAGACAGGGCATGCATTCGTTATGGCATTGCCTTGGAGAAATTTGATTTACTTGTCCGAGATAACGTTCAAGTAATAATTCCGGCCGATATGTCACAATCGCAGAGCCAGAATATGCAGCGAAGACGCGCTTGATACTTGAGGGAGCTGCGGGTTGCGTAGAGCTTCTGTTCAGGGGCGCTTGAGTCAGCACAAACGCATAAAGGTGGCTCCACACATTTGCTATTCGACGAACAGCGAGCAACCGCTCGCCGAATCCCGGGTAGTGTGGATGGGTCGCTTGCTATTTGCCGATTGACAAACATTCGGCGCTCGCCCTACCCACCGCGTGTCGGTCATTTGGACACATCAAAGGGAGCGAACATTCGCGGAACACATCAGCTGGTCGGGATCGAGCGAGCAGTAGCCCGCTGCTCGGCGAATGCAGAATGTGTGGAGCCACCTTAAAATAATCATCATATGCACATTCCCATTGTACTATGCTTATAGTACAATAGCAAACAAACAAACAAACAAACAAACAAACATTGACTAGATGTAAAGCCTCTTGGTTGGCTCGTGGTCAGGGTGCGAACCTTCTGTAAGACGTCCCCGGATCCGATTCTCTCCGGATCAAAAACAATCTGTAGATTTCTAATACAAATTAGTTTTAGCTGCTATATTTTGTTGTCTGTATGTTTCTGTATGACGAAAGAAAAAGCTCAGGTGGGTGAAGTAGTCAAGGTACGGTGATAGGAGTGCGTCATGCTCGCCTCATATCTCCCTTACCTCCAACCGTGGATTATGTACTCGTAGAAAGAACAGAGCGCTGGCCTGGGAACACCGCTAACTGGCAAAAGTCGGATAAATCCGCATATAAAATGCCAAATACATGCATACAGTGCAGTCAGTGCAGTGTGGTCTTAATTATGCAAACATTCAGTGCGGAGTCTGATTATAGAAGTTTCTTTTCTTAATGTAACTTGAGGTTTTATAAATCAGAGAGTTTTTATGTTATTATTATTATTTTAACATTTATGTTATTATTATTTTAACATTTATGTTATTATTATTTTAACATTTTACCATTATTATTATTATTATACCATTATTATTATATAATTTGCATGTTAGATATGTTACCTTATTTATGTAATTAGTGACACCAGATTATACCCATTTGGAATGTAAATAAATTTATCTTATCTTTATACATTTACTTATTTATCTATTTATTTTAAGTCGCATCCACTACTAAAGTCACTAGATGCTATTATACAAGACACTGAAAAGAACATTACATATGAGTAAAAGTATTACAATCTGTGAGTTATTAAAAAAAATATGCGTCTTGCAGTTTTCCACGTGAATGGCCGATAAGTCAAAAAAATCTCTTCATATTTTCTTGTGTTTTTATATAATCATTTCTACGTGTCAGCGAACATGAACATTCTGAGTGGTCTGTTATCACAAGCCGAAGGTTTCACGGGATACTGTACACAAGTCTGCAACAAATACGTTAGTTTTTAATGTGCATTTTTCAGTTTTGAACTACTACTATTTGCTGTTAGATATTTAAATTTTCTTCTCACATTTATCACAAACGTAATTCCACCGGTTCTTCCGAAAATTTTCAAGAATAGAGTTACTCATGAACAATTTTCGTTATCAATTGGATTTATGTTATTCACATTAGACTATATTTTATTTCTTTGCAAATAGGCAAAATTATTGATGACTCAACGGGAGTGTGAACGGAGGTTTTCTGTTAAGCAGTCAAAGCGGCAACATAAGGACCTCGCTTTTCGATGAAAGAAAAGTATGTGACTCGCAACAACGGACTACTCTATTTGTTTCGGGTATGGATAGATTCACTTATGTAGGCAGAATGACAGGGGTTGAATTGTGACTGGATTGGGAGAAAAAATTGGGCCGCAAGTTCGTTGTTAGAAGATTGAAGTGAGCTATACAGGGTCGTTTTTGGTCGAGAACTGCGTAAAACGTTTTAGAAATGATGCAGATAATTAAGTATTAGACTTTTGTAGACAATCGGGTTCAATTGGTCATAACATTTCCATACATTATCAAATTCTCCTAATCCGAAAATAAACCGTATATCAGCATGGTATGACACTTGCGCAAAAATGTTGATCATTTTTCCTTAAATAAAAACTTATGGACGGTTCAACATTTAAAAAAGTTAATTCCAATTTTGAATATTAATTCTTAACAGGAGCTGTCTTCTACTGGCTCATACTGACTCGCTTCCCAATCGACGAGTTACTCTGCGACCTAACATGAATATTCCCACTCCTCTTCTCTCAACACATAACTCATCAACATGAATTTGTCGTAAGTAGCGCTCCCATGTGCCCAGCTACCGAAGACACATACGCAAATAACTTAAAATACAAATGAAATAAGCATAATAATTTCTTTCAAGGGTGATTGATTTAATACTTTTAATCCTGATGAGTAAATAGTTTTAAGTGTGATAAACAGCAATGGATTAGCACAACATACTAAATACATACGTATAAACAGTCTGAAAATATTACTCTAGAAAAAAGAGTGGACGTTAAGCGACTTTAATCGCTAAAAGTCACACCGAACTCTTATCGTAGTTGCTCCGCGAAGTACAGTCTTCCCGCTACTAGAAAGCTATTCTTTTCAAGTGCATTCCGAACATTTGGCAGGCCTGTCAAACAGAAGAAGGGGGAGGGGCCGGCCCTTCTTCCTTGAAGAGCTCTTAGCGCCGACTTCACGGCGTCGGAGGGCAACTCCGAGGAAGCGCTTTGCGGCGGCGCCGTCGACGCCGACGCCGAATTACAGGCCCATTAAAGTTCCCCAAGTCTCCGCCCCCGCCGCCGCCGCCCCCGGCGACGAAGGCGAATTTCCGACGCCATCGACCATCGCCGATGACGGGGCTGCTGTAACTACACGGCGGCGGCATCACCACACTCGCGCGTATTTCGCAAGGACGGAATCTACTGTAGTTGTAGTCCGCTGCAACGGGTTGATTGATAGCTAGTGATTCCGGGCGTATCAAATACTGGATCATTAAGCCCGTAAGTGTAGTACATGTTTTTGCTCGAGAGGTGGTAGTGGTGGTGGTGGTGGTGGTCTTCTCCCACTGGATGGCGAGATCCTGCGCCTATCTACCGTCGACTAGCGGGGTTTACCCAACTAGGTATCTCGCCCAAGCCGGGACAAGCTCTAAACCCCAGACCGATTTCTCGGCATGTGTGGTAGTATAGTCCACGTTAGTATGTGTATAAGGGGTGAGGATAGGAGAACGAAGAGGAAGGAAAGATGGGTTAGTGGCACGTTCTTTAGAGTACTACTCCGGCATCGCGTGGTGTTGATCGGAGAAACCATGGAAAACTACCGATCAGAGCTAGTGGCCCCTAGAATTCTTCTACAGACAGCGAGTGAACTTGACCTAGTTGACAAGTTATTGTCGAAAATCGTGCCATTGACGGGACTCGATCCTAGGACCTCCCGGTCTGAGGCATTGCAGTGACATCATTTGATGCACTGAGTCAGCCCTCCCGGCCCGCTGCAATGGGAGACAGCGTGCTAGAAGGAGGGGTAGTATAATATGTTCTCACACTACCTAATGTTCATATTAATGGCATTAACGCGCGTTAGATGAAGTAATTTACTACAGAAAGGATCAGGATTTATCCACTTTTTCGTTACCAGGGACCGGTAATGAGTTTTTCTGTCCATAAATCGCAGTTTTCCGCCTCACGATTACACTAGTTTCTCTTCTTACGAAGTAAGGCGAATAAGTAAAAGTCGGTATTTTTGGGGGGGAGGAAATGGACTTTCTTTTAGAAATTTTTTTTTCTTGTTTGGGTAAAGGTTCTTATGGCCTCCCATTAAGTTGTGGTGATACCGAGAAAGCCAGGAAGCGTTACACTAGTGAAAATTTGCACAAACCTTATTTGTGACGCACGCGTGTTCCTACAAGCCTGCACTGACGTCTTAGGCGAAACTCATTCTACGCGTGAATAGGTACACACATTACCCGTGAGAGGCTCAAACATTGCCAGAGCATTATTGGTCTTACAAGCATAAGGCCTCATTCATAGTGAGAAATTAATCGTAATGTAAGATCGTAAACTTATAAGTAATATTTTCACGTAAAAATGAGCATTCACAATGACGAACGTAAGTTTCGCCAGTACCAATCAGAATTCAACGTATTGAATCTCGATCGGCTAGTTTCTAGCCAATTATTATTTGACTTTCCCATCCATTTAAGCCTTCCGTATGCGAGAGGCTGTTGTATGTGTGCTGGCATATTCTTTATTTTATAAATAAGGACTCTCTTGTCCAAATTCACGAGTAATTCGTCAAATGTAATAATTGTATTCGCCCTGTAAAGTCACAGTCACAACAAAAATTGTCCAAATTCTTACTTTAAATTCACTTTTAGCACCAAAACCGTTCGCAAACTAGTTCACTACAAAACAATAATAAAATAACATAACCATAGACAACATAAATGACATGTAATGGCATATAATGACATTTACGTAACCGCAGACAACTACCTGAGTTCAGTGTGAAATCGACCTTTCATTTGCTTCTAGAGGATTTTCTTGTGCATTTTTTTCGTGCTTCTCTGTGATTGGTCTTCAGTAGAATTCGGACGTACACTGATACGTAAAAGCTGGTGCTTGTGAACTGTAAATTTACGGATTTACGTCTGCGGTTCCGTCAGAGCGTTGTGAAAGGTCTCGCTTAATAACTTATTTCTATGTTTTGCGGCAACAATACGGTTACGTTTAAGTTTACATTGCGAATAAGGCCCAAGACATCTTACGGTCCCACAAAGTAGGACCGACCACGGATGTAGTGAAAATTCGATTTCATGTCAAAATATAAAATGCAGAAATTTCAAAATTCTACGTACAAATTGTCATATCCCGCGAATCTTGATAATATTCGAGATACAACAACATTTCTCATTTTTTGTCCTTTTTCGAATCCTGCTTTTGTGGTTCATTTTTGGTCAGGCACCGTTTGATTCATTTACGATCAACATGGGACGTGTAGCATGAGAGTTGGACCAGCCCGGCCTCAATTCGTTCGAGTTCGAGCGGACTTTTAATGTATTTGAACTGGGGTTAAAAATGTGCAATGAAGTATGTGCTGAAAACATCTCATTTTCTTTCTTGAAAGACAGTATTGGCCGACAACAATGTTTACATACAATTTAAACACATTTATATGACAAGGTATTTCCCATCCAAATCATTTTTACTTACTAAACGTTGTTCATATATATCTTGCATGTTCATGTCCTTCTCGTATTTAATAATTCTGATGATTCTTCAAACTCTGCCTGGAATAACCAGCGAAATTTTATTTAAATTTTTTGACGCCCAGACATCAATTCACGACCTAGACATTTCAATACGTGAAACCTTCCGACACAAAAACACGATGTCAGCGCCACCCAAATCCTCACTTCTACCCGGCTCTCTCACAAATGTCAAGCGAGTAAACGCGTCTTTCAGAAGCGTTTCCGAGGGGAGGGGGCGGGGCGGTGCCTTTGATGTTTTGCAAAGAGACTCGTGGTGGGGGAGAGTCGTGCCCGAGAGTCGCAAAAGCTTCGAGCTCTTTTGCCTGAAAAACCACAACGCGTGCCAAACGCCCCGTCCACAGATCCGTCCACATAGTCTAATAGTATTGAATTCAGTTAGTTCAAATTTCCGTGTTTTAAATTGTTAAAATCGGTATAGTTGTCTTGGAGAGTTTATAAGTACTGATTTTGTTTTTCCTTCTTGGGTCTTTTTCCATCTTCAGGGAATGCTGATTTCGATTGTTCACGCCTGGTACCCACTATGTTTAGACTAGATACTGACACACATGCGGGTCCCTCAGTCTGTAATCAGCAAACTCGAAAGACCTTCCGCGACAACACACGTGCATGAAAGACAAGGGACAAACAACCATGCCCAAGGCAGGACTCGAACCCGCGACCCATCGGACGGAGGCGCTGAGTCAAACGCTGTAGCCATCTCGGGCATCCAGATCGCGCCTTGAAAATACTTAGTTTATAATTTTCATAATTTTATACTCGATTTTATAAAGAGCATAATTAAGAGTTTCCAAACAGACTGAACTTAGCATAAACCCTTGTAAATAACTTATGTAACTAAATTTGATCCCGACGTCCAAATCGGTAAGTTTTATTATTTCAAAACTTGTCATTGTTGTTATTTTCCACGAAGGTTAAGGTAGAAATCCCGGCGACTATTTTTTTCTACAACAAATGTTATCGGATCCCACAATTTCATTTGTAGCGTGAAAGCAATGCTGCATTACGGTGCGTTCTCATCAACAGATAGCTGTGTCTCTGTTAGCATCTAACATATTTCGATTAGAATGTAACATATTCCGAGCAGCGCTCATACTCATAGCCTTCTCCATGGGAGAAATGCCCGCAAAGTTACAAGGATATAGTGGAAGCGCTTGGAAATAATGTCCTTCCATATCGGACAGTCGCGAGATGCGCGGGAGAGTTTCTGCGAGGACGCACGGCAGCCAGTGCTCAGTGACTCACGTGACAACCTGTGAGTGTGCAGAGCAATGTGTCACGTGTGGTAATCGAGCGTCGGTCAAATAGGGCCTTTAGAATAGGTAATGCTTTGTAATGTTGTGAACTCGTGTATGCTAAAATGCTTTGGAACATGTAAGTAGTACCGTCATTTGCCTCACTAAATTTCAGAAACTTAAAAAAACAATAGTTGCCTGACTTTTGTCCCAGCCCTCGTATTCACCAAACCAAACTTTTGTGACTGTTAAGGGTAGGTAAAGGAGATTAGATACACTGTCTGAGAGCTAACGACCCTCCCCCAGCTCCACTGCTGATGGTAGCACACTATACAGGCACAGCTTATAACATAATAGTTCCGCCCACAATCTAAAAGTCATTCACGTTCGATAGGAAACTGGCGGAGACCACCTCTGCGTACGTGAAGAAAATTGCCTTATATTTCATACTTTACGACCTTGAGTTTTTGATGGGTAGTAATTCAATTTTCGCCTGCTGCTTTGCAATAGCTATCTTTTGCGCTCTATATTAAGTCAAAGTAGTAGTGTATTGAAAGTTATGTGAAGTATTAACTTCTGTGAGCTTCATTTCACCGGGAAGAAACTTGCTAATAGTGGAAGTATTAATAAAATATTTCCTCCCAACTTAAAATAAAATTTCAAAGTCTGGCTATATCTTGTTTCGTTGTTTAGATTTAAGTATAATTCACACAAATTATGCATGTTTACGCTGAATTACTTTCCTGGAAGTTAATTATTTGCGACTCTGCTGTAACAGCGAACATAGCTGCCCTACGACTTAAACAGGCAGTTTTTGATCTACGAGTCTACAGACTCTTAAAATTAGAATTTATGAAGGTATTATCACTCACCTTCATCAGAATCCACAACAGCACGGGAAACGATAGACAAGAGCACGGAAGCCAAGATTAGCTCCGCACAAATCTCATTGATGTCTTAAAATTAGCAGCGCTCGGATCCGCGACGCCACTTGTGCGCACTGCCGCCGGGACAAAGGGGAATTCCCTTTCAGCGAAGATCGTTCACAGCGCTGCGTGCGACCAGAGAGGGCCACCGATATCGTGCTCTCGCCTCAGCAGCCGCAGGCCAGGCTCGCTCATTCGCTCACCACCGCCGTGAGATACGCGCTGCGCATCTGCAGGCTGCGCCACGAAAGGACTAGGTGGACGACCGAGAGAATGAGGAAATGCAATAAAGAGAACGATAAAAGGGAACGAGAGTCAGAGACAAGGAGGAGGGAGAGAGAGAGCTGGAGAGAGGAAGGAGAGGGGAGAGGGAGGGAGAGTGTGGGAAAGAGAGATGGAGAGTGTGGGAGAGAGGAGGAGAGTGGTGAGAGAGAGAGGGAGAGTGGGAGATAGAGGGAGAGTGGGAGAGAGAGGGAGAGTGGGGAGAGAGAGGGAGAGTGTGGGAGAGAGAGGGAGAGTGTGGGAGAGAGAGGGGAGAGTGTGGGAGAGAGAGGGAGAGTTGTGGGGGAGTGTGGGAGAGAGGAGGGAGAGTGTGGGAGAGAGAGGGAGAGTGTGGGAGAGAGAGGGAGAGGATGACAAATAGCCATTAGAGAAAGAGAATCAAGAGCGACAGAGAAACAAAAACCGTACATAAAGAGAGGGAAGAGAGAGTCAGAGGAGAGGGAGATAGCAAGGATAGGGGTCGGAGGAATATAACGAAGAAGGGAGAGAGAGAGAGAACGAAGCAGATAATCAGGAGCTTCTGCAAAAGAGAACGAAGAAAATTGCTGGTTCGAGAGAACAACAGGGTAAAAGGACGCCACTCAGAGAGAGAGGGAGGGAGAGGACAGGGTCCGCGAGCGAATAACAAAAGCCCCCTTTGGAATTGGGAGTGTGTGGACGGGGATCAGGGCTGGGCGAAACGTTATTAAAACGAGAGCGGAGGAAAGTCGCCAGAGACGGCGTATTGCAGTCAATTTTTCATACATTGTGTTTCCCGCCAGCGGCTTCCAGGCTTCCCCCGGCCGAGTTGCCCTTGTTATCCATACATCATTCGCGCGCGGCGATTGCCATGCCGCGCCGCCAAGCATCGTTTTCGGCCTTCGCGTATAATTAATAATCCACGGAACACGGAACAGATGACAGGGTACTACGCCATTATTGTGTTATTTCTATCGAAACTCTTTCCCTGGGATGCAAGAGATAAACAAATTGATGTGTTATAAGTTAACTTTGATTCCGCGAGGTACAAGAATTCCCGACTGAGCGAGTTTGGTAATCAATGGGAGAGTTTGGGATTTCACAAGTGGAGGAAATACATGCGCGATATGTTGTAAACTAATAAACACTTTTAAACATATTATTTAACTCTAGTAGCGATAAATAGTACGTGAAATATGAGAGGTAGGAAAGCTACATTTAGTCTTACGAAGTGAAACAAAAACAATCTTAGCATTTGCTCAATGAATGGAAACTAGACAAAAACCCTGATTAAGATTGTGTTCATGCTCCAATAAATTGTTTCCATATATAAGCGAAATGAATTTGTAATTTCATGCTTAAGAAAAATTTAATTTAAACAGCAACATGAATTTATCGGCTATTATAGGCGCTATCATAACTTTTGAAGATTGAAGACTATCTTCCTGCTAGAATGATGTGAATATATCTCAGCGTTATCGAGGGGGTACCCACCCTGAATATTTTATTTCATTTTTTTAAGAAACATTTTAGCTTCTGGAGATGGAGTCCAGCCGCTTATAAAAATTGAACCTTTCACTAAATTGCATTCTTTTAGATTAATCTGCAATTTTTTTTAAAGTTTGACATCCTTCAAAAACTGCATTAAATTCAATTATTAAAATGAATAATGGTTGAGTGTTAATTTGGTTTTCTGCTTCCCACAGAATGTGGTGACTGAGAAACATAACAAAATGAGCTTTAGAGCTCTCTTGATAGCTGTGTCATTGAAAAATATCCAGATGAATCTCTGGCGTATATTTAATATAGTTTGCTGAAGATGTTCTGTGTCTATTTGAATGGGCGCGACGTCCCAAAAAAGTTAAAATAGTGTCAATAGTTTCTTGTCTGTCTTGATAAACATACCAAGTGGACAGACTGCGGAACCCTCGTCTTCACTTCAATTTGTTCGCTCACCACTTCTGAAGAGAGGATTATTCGAATGTGACTGTCTGTTAGCATCAGTCAGACGGTCCTCTTGGGCCTTTAGGGGAAGCGTTTTGCGAGTAACTCATACAAACGTGGCTACAAGTAGAAATTACGCGAAGTATACTCGTTATGATGACATGATGAAAATCATTAGTGACAGCTGTGCACAGTAAAACTGTTTTAAGTAGCATTTCCTACACCTTTCTGTGGGGATACTCAGGCAGTTTGACTCTGAAGTTAATCTACATCTCTTAAAAATATCTTGCTATGCCAATTCCTGTGAAACGCACTGTGGCTATGCACAGCTGACGCTCATTTTCAATATACATTTATTGTAAAAGTTCTCAATTCTCATAAAGGCCACAATCCAATAATCCAAAACATTGACACCTTTTCAATAATTTCTGGTTCCTTTTAAAATGCAAATATTTGAACGGGATGAACATCAATTGTATGCAATAGTCTGCTCAAGGTGGTCAAATTTCAACGAAAAGAAAAATTTCAAAGTAGACATATAAAGATAAATTTTACGATTTTGTTACAATTTATAATAATAATAATAAGAAGAATTTTTTAGTTAAAAAGTAAGTGAAGTTAAGATTGTAAGAGTCGTTTAAATATTGAACTCTATTAATTCATGGTGTTGGAAACAACTGCTTGCAACAAAACTTTCATCGCAGTCCGTTTCCTCCCTGGCGACCAGTCACGTTCGTAGGCAAGACGCGTCCTCTCGTTTTCGACCAGCCGGTCGCTAGAATTGCAGTGGCTGAATTCGACGTAACTTTCTAGCTCGTGTAATAACTACTTCACCATCGGATTCCCACCCAACGACCACCCGCTCAGACACGCGGCTCGTCAGCTGGAAAAAGCGGCTGTTCCCTCTGATCACAGAACGCGAATAACGTGCCACATCGACCTGGACCTTGGCTCCTTCGTTGAGGGAGAGGGACGTCTCAAGTGCCCTTTATTCTTTTTGACGCATCTTGATATCGCAAGGTTCTCTTGGGCTTTTCGCGGAGAGCACCGACGTGGCGGTCCATCCTGCACCGAGGAGGGGTGGGCGGTTACGATGGCCGCCCGGGCACTCTTTCCCGACGGCGACGGGTGTGGGGGCAAACGGGTGTGACTGAAAACGTGATCCCATCTTCCGCACCCTTCTTCTCCAGACCGGCGGCGGTGGTGCGGGAGCACAAGAAGCTGCGCTGGAAGAGGGCAGAAACGAGGGGAACGATGGGGTTGGTGCAATGGTGTCGGTGGACGGCAGTGGGGGCGGCGGACCGTGTAGAGAAGGGGTGCCCAAACTGCAAGGCCTTATTTTTCATTACTCGGTGGCGACCCGCACCTGGCTTCGCCGTATTGTTGATCTCGACAGTTTGCCTGGCTGCTCCGAAATGGAAGGAATGAAACCAAGCATAGTGTCAGACTGTACCATGCATGATGCATCGAATCACATTGGGATGATTTCAAATTTCTGAATCTACTAGAAAAAAACTTGAATCTAAATTAACGTATTTTTGCATTAGGGGGTGTTGACTCCGGCAGGGTGCGTGCGCTAGGCGCGAAATTTTCTCGCCCGTCAATGGATGCAAGGGACTTTAAATTGTGACTAATAACCCTTCTCGGCCATATGAACGGCACAGCGGGTCGCATGCGGCCCACAGGCCGCTAGTTGGATAACCCTGGAGTAGAGTATGCAGAGTGGTCCTTGGGTCGAAGGGTTCCTAAAAGTGTCGACCTTGCAATAACGTCATGTTTGGCGGATGGGGATAAATGGAACACTCACTTTATCTCTTAAGATGAATGTGAGCGTTTCCTTGTGGAAATATGATTTAATGCATTACAAATGTCCATGAAGCACTTTTGTTTCCTGGGAATTATTTGTAGCACTGTTAGTGATTCTGATCTAAATAAAGATCGAACCCAAAGGAAAGACAGGCTTTGTTTATTTTGTATTAGCTTCAAGTGTAATTTAATTTCAACCAAGGTATGATTTGGAACTACGATTTTTCGTTGGAGTGAGTTGTTATAAACTCCCGATGTTGGACATCAAGTAAGAATGCTATCGATTTAGCAGATATGTTGCTGTTTCGTCGCCCGAGATAATACCATTCTTTCTCCGCTAGGTGAAAGGAGCGTAGCGAAATTTGCGTGGTCAGACGGAAGAAAGCAGCCTCATGGCCTGAGTCTCGCCACGTAAAATAAGCAATTCAATTCAATTCAACCTCCGTCGCAAAAAGTGAGATCCTGAGCCTTCCTATACGTCGGGATACAGGCTCCCTCAATCTCCCACCTCCTATGGGGCAAGCACCTCCTCAGCCGCAACTGGCTCTACGTTGCCGACATATCTGTAGTGTAGTGGAGTAAGAGTGTGTATGTGTAAAAAAAAGGGAGTGGACTAAAATGAGGAAGGGAAGATCGTGCGCGGTCCGTGGCCTTTTGTTGAGGTATACACCGTGTTTCACCTAGTACTGATCACAAAATTTAGTAGCTGAATTAATCTACGTACACAGCTAGTATACCAAAATTCTGTCGGATTTTATCACTGAAACCCTCTGGTGAGAAGCGCTGTAAACGTGACGGATGTTGTCACTTAGCACTGTATCACTGTAAACATCTCAAGTAAATCATTTTACATTTCAAGAAAGTTGTTGAATCGGAGCGTTCATAAACTTCGCGAAAGTAATTCCTCGAGTGGGAAGTCTGAATTCGCGCTTGGCCGCTGGCCAAGGCACGCGTCGCGGCGAACGACTGTGCCTGTGCGGAATGGGGACACGTGCGAATCAGAAGGCGTCGCTCTTCCTGTAGTGCGATGGCCGATTTTCATGCGTGGCCGAATGCCTTTCACCGATTTGGGCGACTTCTCATTATCCCCCAATGCAGAAAAACATCATGATTTTTTACATTTTATCAGGTTTTTATTGAAAATGCGACCATTTGCAATCATTCTATGCAATTCAACCAAAGACTCTAATGCACAAAATGTATACTAAGGACTGTGGCGCTCAGAGGGGTCGGGGAATTTAATTTTAGGGTCTCGACATTTTTTCCTTCAGAACATTCACACAAATGTAGTTCTTTACTTAATTCAAATCAACTGTTTACCTACCTATTGCATATGGTCATATTTTGTATAAAACGAGATTTTAATAATTTCAATAAATTGTTATAAGTAATTTCTCAAACGTGTGTACCACTTGCAAACGTGAGTATAATAGATTTCGATATGCTGTTATACCACCGAAGCCATCGATGGTGAAAGACAAACTCAATGAGCGCTGCGTGAAGTCAACCCGGACGAAATGTCCATATGAAACGAATTGTTTGTGAATGCCTTATCTGTTCATTATTTCAGCGACATTTTAAGCTCCGAAAGCTTTGGGGGAGCGTTTTCATTGATGACTACTTTGTGAATAAGTATGACAAAAGAATTTCGTTTCAAATCCAGACACTAAA
>JAHLJT010006912.1:0-23196 GCA_031308135.1 Acheta domesticus
TCCGGCCGCCGTAGCCGAATGGATTGGTGCTTGACTACCATTCGGGAGTGCGTAAATTCAAATATCCTGCGCATGAAACAGCAAAATGATAGAAAACGTTGATTCCTATCAGCAGTTGCACCTCGGCAGACAATGGCATAAACCTCCGAATGTAGTCTGCCATGAAAAAGCCCCTCATAAAGCCATTTGCCGTTCGGAGTTGGCTTAAAACAGTAAACGTCTAAAACTTCCAAGAAACCAAAACATTCTGCAGATTAAAGTCAAACGTGGTCATGATATGTGTTTCGAGAAGGTAGGGGGTTAACCTAAGGCTTTTGAATAAGGCGCATTTGCAAGTAAAACACTTTATAAAATTACTTTTGGCACAAAATGATATTCAGCACTGTTTAAGCATTTAATGAACTCAATATTAAATTCAACTTAAAGGCGCAGCAATAACCGCCTTGATCAAAGAGTTCCCGGAACAACCGACAGGTGATGCTCTAAGCCAACTGATTTTTCTGTTGTTTTTGTTAGGTTACGACATCTGTGATTAAGATTCTTACCAAAATTGTATCACAATACCGTCTGAATAAATCTAACTCTACACTGATTCGATTTTTTACAGTTTTAAAAAATGGATTTGAATTTGCAAAAACAAGTTTGTATTAAATTTTGCGTTAAGAATATATTCAATGGTGCGAACCTAAGAACCTTAGAAATGTTCGGAAACTGTTTCGGTAAGATATTTTAAAGAAAACAGCCGTTTGCAAGTGGCATGAACGCTTCAGAGGAGATCGGAGTCCATTGAGGATGACGAATGTAGGGGCATAAAAGTCGAAATCAAAAACTGATGAAAACATGAATGAAGTAAAGAAAAAGTTCATTACTGACCGCAAATTAACCATCAGAGAGCTGACAAAGGCTTGACATTGCTTATGAATCCGTTCAGGACACAGTAGTTATTATTTGGCGACGCATGTTGCTGCAAAATTGATCCCAAGAACTTGAATTTCATGCAAGGGTACGATTTCCAAGGCCGAATCCACCAAACATTCATCAAATGACGAAAACGAGGGAGTGAGCGACAAATGATCTTATACCAAAAAAAAAAAACACGCCGTTTTCAGTCAAAAAAGAAAGCAATGCTCACAAGTATTGTAGACCACGAATAAAGACTATTATGTGGGCGTTATGAGGCGTTTGCGTTTCGTCAAAAAAGGAACAGTAGGCGGAAACACAACTCGTGATTTTGCACCATGATAACGAACAGTGCCTTCATTATCCCTGAATTTTTGACCAAGAATGAAACGAATACTATCTACCCTGATCGAGTCAAAAAACCACTACGGGGAACTACTTCGGCGTTTTAACAGCCGAAAGGAAGTACTGGAAATCGAAGGCGGCTCTGATGGAAATATCGCATGATCAAAATAGAGTTTCAGAAATGTTTTAAGAGCTGGATCAAACGCTGAACTTTGAAGCGTTAATATCACTATTGAGGAATACCAAACTTCTGTGTTGAATTTTCTGAATATATTCCGAGAATTTTTTGTTCAAGGTGGTATTAAACAAGAAGGGGTTTTCATAGACCTTCAGAAAGGCCAAGCAAACCAAGTAGATTCATTTCAGCTGTTTAAGAAAGCAAAGAAATTCTGTGTATTATGCGAGATAAACTTAATTTCGTAGGCGAAGACGCTGGTAAAAAAAAGTTTTCCAATAAATTGGTTTCAGTACCTGGAATAAAACGCTCTCGGAAGATATGTAGGAAACAATCTCGCGAAATAATGTGCTTAAATAGGTACGTCCGGTCAGTGAAATGATTTGGCTGTATGAACAAAAAGTGCTCATGCTGCGGCTATTAAGTAAATACTTTTAGAAATCCTTGGAAGTGTCCCTCAGAAAAAGAGTAAGGGCCAATCGATCTGTCTGGTGTAAACATCATATTGGTTGGTTGGTTGAAGTGGTGATTCATCCAGATCAACATCTCGTTTAATGGTTATTTACAGTATTACTATAATCCAGTCTGTGCAGTGCAAGAGCCTTATTAGGTTGTTGACATCTAAGCCAGTCGGTTGATCGAGACTCTCGTTTTTAATAAATTTTTTCTCTAACTCTTGTTCGAATCTTCATCATCACCATCGTTTTCCTTTATCCCCATTGGAGCATAGGGCCCTCATAGTCCGGATCGCGGAATTAGGATATCTCGCAAATGCCGAGCAGGCAACAGGCCGAGTCACAGGTTACGAATGGTGAAAGGCTTTTAGATATGAAAGTTAGCTGCGAATAACCAATAAGCCGCCCCGGACAGCGTTCAGCGGCTGGAAGACAATGTCCCAAAGTGAAGTTTTTGGATTGCATCGAACTCCTTATAATCCTGAGAGTGGATGATTTTTTTCGCGT
Organism: Acheta domesticus; assembly: GCA_031308135.1. NCBI lineage: Eukaryota > Metazoa > Arthropoda > Insecta > Orthoptera > Gryllidae > Acheta > Acheta domesticus. Next base: position 2,383 of record JAHLJT010006912.1, read on the forward strand.
CGTGGCGTGCGTTTTGGCGTCATTCAATAAATAATGGGGCTATTAATCTATGCTTTGATGCATAGCTAGGCTGTACATGAGGGGTAGGTTCATGCCGCAGGCACGGTAACGGAGGAGTTTCTAGTGAGCCACCGATAGCGTTCACAGACTTTCAGGAAGTTTATTACCAAATGTTTAGTCCATTAAGAGGCGGGAGTTCTTCTGAGCCCCCGCTTTCTGATATATCCTCGGTAAATCTCCATCAATTTGGATAAGGTTAATTAGAACAGCATCAAAAGGTTCAAGATTGGAAGTCTCCTAGGGTAATCGTCCTGTAGAGAATCCCCCTGCTTCTGCCAGCCTGGTGCCTGAAGTGCGAAATTCGTGTAATAGTTCTTCTACGATGGAGTCAATTTAAGAATTGTTATTAAAATTTTGTGTGACTTGCCTAGCCTTTATCAGTTGTGGCCCCCTGGCCAGTTCTTCATCACTAGACCTCTGACTTTGCTACTCTATCTGATCTTGCTCATTCTTCTGACGTCTCCTGGACCTATTAGTTTTCACCAACAAAATGTTTTTCAGAGAATTATGATCTGCCCTCGATTTGAGCTTTTAGTTTTCGTTTATTTCCTCACCTTATCTTACAATAGTCATTTTATTTATTACATTACCATTGCATGCTAATACCGTTACACCCTACTGGTATTTAACATTCGTTACAGGAGTAGTCAGTAAATATTCTGTGATCAGCAGCTCCGTTGTTTACGAACCGAGCGAGTGTGAATTCATAATCTACAGCAGCAATCCATAAAGAAATTTGATATACCTACTACTTAAATGCGTGAAAAACATACAGTTAAATTACAATAAACAAATAAACAACAGGCTATCAGATGCATGAAACAAAGGGATGCTGGACGGACAGTGCAAGTGACTAAGAACGGCAACACTTGTCATTGGACAATTTGCATATTTTGCCACATTTTCCATATTCGACAATATTTGCAATCAGTTGGTAACGATCACTGCATCGAGAACATTTACTGAGTCTTATAGTTCGTTGAAGAGGTTAAGGACAGGGATGTGGAAGTTGCATGAATCTAAAGCTTGGTGCTTAACGCAATAAAACTGTGCTTTGGCAACTTTGCCTTGTGATTTACTTTTTGCTATACAGAGACTGAGGCGACATAGTACTGTGGAAGTGAACCTTCGTACCATCTCTGCTATTCATTTGCATGGCTGGCGCTCTTGACGGCTACGCCGCCGTTTAATGGATCCGACCAGTCAAAGCGGCGGCAGCAGCGTACCAAATGGCGTACGAAATTTGTCATCAACTATCAGCTGCCATTTAGCCATTCCTTGCCATCTCCACTTGAGATGTCTCTACTTTGCAGCAGCTCTTTAGCATCTGATAAAAAGGCACTGGATTTTGGGATCGTTGGTGTGTCGCCCGTAAAAGCCAGCAAGGACAAAACAAACAATAAATAAACAATGTTCCGAGGTAATTTTCTTCTAAAATGGTTCAAAATAAATACTTAAATCGAATTCACTTCTTGCTGCCGCCGTGACATTCCACGGTTTTTCGTGTCAGACGTTCGCCTCCCTACTTTCTCGATTTTTTAACTAAACAAAACTACATATTTTTTATAGACTCATGGCTCTACTAGCTTGCGTCCGATCTTTTTATTGCCAGCAAGTTTGATGTTTTTTTCCTCTGCTTTTACGATACCTTCTTGCTTGCAACCAATTGTACGCCGCTTGCTTTGTTGCCTAATTCCCTTTTCTTCTGGTATGTTTTCGGAGCACTTTTGTTTTTATACTCGTACCTGCTGTTTGCTTTCTTTTTCCTCGTTTGTATGTAGAGGCCTTCAAAATGCTGGCTAATAAAATGTGACAGCCACAAGCTAATGAATCGGCGAAGTGACAGTGCGGCGTGAAGCAGGGCGAACCGTGGTGTATTGGAGCAGTCGCTCGGAAGGCATCGATATTTGAATTTCGCTTTTTTGTTTATAATTTTCCTTCTTCTTTCGCTTTTGTTTTGCTTTGCGTAATTTAAAATTGTTTCTTTGTTTTACGTTGTGTGTTTTTTTTTTTTGCTTGAACTTCTTTGTAGCCCCAATGTTTCACTTCGCCTGCGCTCATGCGATTCGTTGCGGTTATCGAGTGCGGGAAGCCGGCGACATACCTGCGCGCATGCCGCCCCCAGCCACTTCAACGGTCATATTTTTGTTATTTGCATGGGCGCCTGTATGTGTATCTGATGTCCCCCAAACGTTTTCTGGCGCTGCCTTGCTTTGTTTTTGTTGCTTTGCTCATTCATATTAGCGTTCTTTATTTCATTGCTTTATTGACTGCTGCTTCGCAATCGGCGCACATTGCTAAAGCGAAGAGTGTTTCTTAGACACGCCGTCTTCGCTTCGGGCGTTGTTGTTATGACTGCGCCTCCTTCACTCAACCAACTCACGATCTTAAACGACAATCCAAGTAGATCGAGGGTTTTTAGGCCAAGTGTCTGCGTCGCCATGCTGCTCCCATGATCACTGTTGGCTGCGCGCTGCCGTATCTGAAATCTGACTGCGATAAATTGAAAATTAATGAAGTGAAAATAGATTGAACGGATCGTCAAATTTGCGCCGAGCCAATAAAATATTTTGACATTTGGAGTTATCGTCTTAATCTGCTTGGCTGACTTGAGTTGACCGCGCGGCGGTAGTGACGTGGCATGATGAGAATGGTACGCCGCATTTTTACCTGTGCCTTGCGCCGCATGCGTTTCGCAGCTATTCGTGAAGCTGAATTTGCCTTTGGCAATTTGTTGGCCACTTGCCACAATAGTTATTTCTGCTGGGCTATTGTTTAGATAGGTGTCAGGTTTCAGCAAACAAATCACCTGTTTGCCACATTTTTGCCAAACGTTCATATATTTTTATTACTCTTTGCCTCATTTACTTTTACCTAACAAAACCATAATTTAATTTTATATCTTTTTCCTACTTTCAGTACTCAACGGCGTTGCTCAGCCTTCCTCCGTTGCTGCAGCTGCCGCAGCCGTCGCCATCTCCTGGCGGCATGACAGCGAATAGTATTGGCATTATTGGCGGGCAACTCGCCCTCGCCACTATCTGGCGGTAACGATGCGTCGCTCAGTCCATCTGGCGGCTCGACGGCGACTACAACTGGTGGTGGCACAGCCGCGGGTCCGCTCAGTCCAGGTGCAATTTCGCAAACGTCCAACAATGCAAACAACAACAACATTCCCAACTCCGCCGGCTTAAGTATACTGCATAGCAGCACAGCAAAACGCAATCGGCTTGAGTCTCAGCCTAAATGCAGATGTCAGCGGCATAGGCGGCAGTGGAAGCGAGGGTGATGTTGGCATGGGTATTGATGCTGCCGGCGCGCTGCTGCCACCACCGCTGTCATGGACGGCACTACGCCCTGCTGTGAAAATGGTCGCCCCATCATGACAGATCCCGTTTCCGGACAGACAGTATGCTCGTGCCAATACGATTCGGCGCGCTTGGCACTCTCTAGCTACTCACGCATGCCCGGCGCTGGGCGCGACGGCTGGCGTTGGTGTTTATGGCACGCCCTATCCATCAACCGACAAAATCCCTATCCCCAGCATTGGCGTGGACAGTCGGCGTTCTATTCACCGTTGGTAAGTATGTAGCCGCTAGTACTTTATTGCTATAGTTTATGGTACATTCGAGCGCGCATGTGTGTGTATGAAGTTTTTTATCTGCATGCGAGAGTGATATTCAAATCGCTGGCGTTTTAATTGGATTATCGTTTGTTTGCTTTTGTGGCTTGTGGCACGCCGCATGGACGTCAAAAGCTCGATCCGCTCGTTATGCAAATCGACATCGGCCAACAGTTAGTGCGCGTGCGCTTGTGTTGTTTAAGTTGCAGCTTTGGCTGTATTGACGAGATATTGGATTGAGTGCGATGGCATTGAAGAGTGGATATAAAAGTAGCGGATTTTAAGAATGTGCGCCCCAAATTCTCTTATTGTTTGCCAAAATTACATTTATAGAGAAATACCTTATTTCTGATGGTATCACTTATAAAATTATGTTTCGCCTATCCAATTACAGTCAGGCGGCTGATATTACGTACTCTATGCACGTAGCGCAACTTTCCCCTCAAGCAAAAAACCCGTTACCTGGTGAACGAAATCAGAAGGTGTGTCCAACATCTGCCGTTAACCGGCTCTCCACCAATTTAAAAGAAGGAGCTGATTGGCTGACGTCACCGGGGCCACGACAGTGGTTTGTTTATGAAAAAATGAGATTGTATTGGCGAAAAAAAAAAATTAATACTATCTGAACAACCACTGATTGGGACGAGTGTGTGGATATACTCGTAGTGTGTGGGATAATTCCTGCAGCCAAGTACTCGGTGACGTGACAGCCAAAGTTACTCGCTCGATTTCCGTTTTCCACCATAGGTGAAAGCCAAACTTAATAAACTATTTTTCCTATAGAAATTAGATAACAGCACGGAGGGAAAAATGCAGAAATTGGTGAGACCCGCGAATTGTTCTCAGTGAAATGACAGAATCACTGTTTTCTGACGTAATAATTGAGTATTTGTTTTCTGTTATTATTTTATTGTTTTTAAGTTCATTGTGACTATTGAGCGAATTTATCGTAGTACGCCTTTCTACTACTTGTTTGTCACAGCCAGTAATACTCTTATTTGATTCTGAAGGCGATTTCATTTCTAAAAAAAAAGTTTTTGTAACAAAAAAACAAATTCTAATAAAAAAAATTCTTTTATAACTTCTTTTTCATAATTTTTTGAGACGATTTCACTTCTAAACAAACGTGTTTGTAACAAACAAAACAAATAAATGAATTAAAACAAAATTTGTATAAAAGATATTTTTTGAAATTAAAAATTATGAGGTTAGAAAATTTTGATAAAAGATTATACAATTTTATTAAAGGATTTTTATAAAGAATAAAAGACTATACACTTTTATTAAAGGATTTTTTCGGTAATAGAAAATTCTGATATTAAAAAACTTCCATAAAATATTTTTATTTAATTTCTGAAGGTCATTTCATTTGTCAAAAAAGTTTTTTGTAACAAACAAACAAAATTCTAATAAAAAAAATTCGTTTATAATTTTAATTCTTTTATAATTTTTTTTTATAATTTTGAAGACGATTCACTTCTAAAAAAATCTGTTTGTAACAAACAAAAACAAATAAATGAATTAAAACAAAATTTGTATAAAAAGATGTTTTTTGAAATTAAAAATTATGAGGTTTAGAAAATTTTGATAAAAAGATTATACAATTTTATTAAATAATTTTTTTTCGGTAATAGAAATTCTGATATAAAAAATTCCATAAAATATTTTTTATTTAATTCTGAAGGCGATTTCATTTCTAAAAAAAGTTTTGTAACAAGCAAAAAAAAATTTAATAAAAAAACATTCTTTTATACAATTCCGAATTTAAAATTTTCAGCAAATTAATTTGTTTGCTATTCAAATTTCTGAAGACGATTTTACATGTCACCAGAAAATGTGTTTGCAACAAACAAAAACAATAAATTAATTAAGACAAAAATTATAAAATTTTATATAAAAGACTTTTTTTGGAAATGGGAATTATGCTATTAGAAAATTTTTATAAACGATTTTTTTTTTATTTCTGAAGACGATTTCATTTCTGAAAAAAGGTTTTTGTATCAAACTAAAAAAAAATTATTAAAGAATTTTTTTAGAATTTTTTTTTTAATATAAATAAAGTCGTCCTCACAAAGTATATAAAAATTATAATTTTTAATTTTAAATTAAAAAAAAAATTATAATTTCTAAATTTTAATTAAAAAAAAATTATAATTTCTAAATTTAATTAAAAAAATTATAATTTCTAATTTAATTAAAAAAAAAATAATAATTTTTAAGTTTTACATTAAAAAAAAATTATAATTTCCAAATTTAATTAAAAAACAATAATAATTTTTAAGTTTTAAATTAAAAAAAAATTATAATTTCTAAATTTTAATTTAAAAAAAATTATAGTTTTTAAGTTTTAAATTTAAAAAATTAAATTTTTAAAATTTTAAATTAAAAAAAAACTATAATTGTAAAGTTTTATAATTTTCGTTTTGTATAATTTCTAAGAACGATTTCATTTCTATTAAAAATTAAAATATTTTCAAATTAAAAAAAAAAAAAGTAATATAAGAAATTTTTACGATTTTTAAATTATATGAGCCACCGCCCCTTATGTTTTGTTAGAAGATGCCCAATTTAGTTCACATTGGAAGTGACTATGGCTCTCCTTAGTCGTTTAAAGACGGGATGATGGATAGTTGAAAACCATTCGTTTCTTAGTTTTGTGTTTCACAAAACACAATCATTAGCATATTCCTGAAGCCAGTATTAGTACGGAATGGAGATAACAAAATCAAATAGCTTGAGATGATAACCGATAGGAAAAACTCCCGAAATTTTTACCACTTCGACTTGAAGTTGCAAGGGTGGAGCGATTTTCTGCAATACAATCGCTAAGGTACAATCTTCCATAAGAGCTTACGGCGCATGCTGATGGTATTGATATTTTGGGTTTCAAGTTTCGTCTTTTCTTAAATGCTTCTAAGCGTTTGGGCATTGAAATGAGCAGAAACGAGAGCAAAACGAGATAATACATGGTCTGAAAAGTCCCTGGCCTAACAGAGAAAACACTTTTTTTTCTGTTCAAAATTAGTTTTGTTCATGAACTTATTTCCACCAGAACAGTGCAATCATTCCAGCGCCACTCTAAGATTTCAATGTCACTTTTGTAGAAAGATTTATCATTTGTCTCAGAATAGGCCTCAATTTTCAGCGATGAAGAGGTTTATTCGGGCGAGAATTCTTATCGTGAGTATTTTTTCTAGGTCAGCGAACAGCCAGTAGTCACTGGGAGCCAGATTTGCAAATACGGTGGATGTGGGAGCAATTCGAAGTTTCAATTCATGTAGTTTTGCATTGCTGTGATTGACCTGTGACACGTTGCGTTGCTGTGATGAAAGAAAGCAGTGAGCAAACGGTGGCACCAACTTTGAATAGAGCTTCTCGTGGTTAAATGATCATGCAATATAAAGTCGATACGCTCTTTTGATATCTTTGCGGTGTCGGCTAACTCACGCAACTTCACTTTTCGATCTTTCCAAACGATTTTAATTTTTTTGATGTTTTCTGGTGTAACCCGCCTCATTTGGACGTCGACCGCGTCTGGGTCTCTACGACTCGTTCAGTCAGCAAACCATCGTTTTATTATTGTTTCTGATGGAGCGAGTCCCCATAACACTTTTCAAGCAATAAAACTAGTGCCATCTATTTTGTTAGACCCGGTACTTTTCACCCATGTATTAATTGGCGCTTACACCCTCTTGGGTGTTTGGTCGTACTTCTCTTGCAATTTGTTTGTGCTTCTTGATGCTTTCCCACAAACGGAGGACCTATAGTTTTTAAGCCGACTTTGAACGGCAGACATTATTAATGAGGATCCTGCCAAGGGGCAACCGCGATTGCAAAAAAAAAAAACTTTTTCTTAACATTTTGGTGTTGCGTGCACGTGTGATAAATTGATTGGAAATTTAAAATCTATGAGTTTAATTATCAACCCATTGTGCCAAACGGAGTCAAGGCTTTTTCAACGTCGAAGAGAACTTTTTATTAATGAAATTAGATTTTATGTGTAAAGGATAAAATACAAAGGATGTATACTAGGCCGGGTCGATTTGTGGGGAGGCAAAAAAATCGCCCATTGCTCTAGTGAAAATCATATTCTAGGGATCAAAATAAGAAACTTTGCCGAAGGAACCATACCTCTAAAACGAATTCTGATGTCCCCCAATTTGGGTCGAACTTTTTAGTATCTTTTCTCATGTTAAGGCCAAAAATGGTGATATTTTGAAATGATTGTATGGGGAACCCCCCAGGGGAGTTTCCAGGGGGTGTGCCACTGGCACGGGTTGATCGGCCGTCCAAAGTTAGTGGGGGTCGGTCATACATTTGGACTCGATTGGAGCACTCTAAATGGGTCAAAGTGGGATTTTTCGTTCGTCCGAATTGGAGGACATCAGAATTCGTTTTAGAGGTATGGTTCCTTCGGCAAAGTTTCTTATTTTGATCCCTAGAATACGATGTTCACAGAGCAATGAGCGATTTTTAAATCGACCCGCCCTAACACGTATGCTGCACACCTTAACAGAATCTGTAACATATAAAATTGGAATATTCAGTTGCTGCCCATAAGTTTCAATTTTTTTAAATTTCAATTCCAAGAAAATTTAAATATTGTCAGAAAAGGAATTTAATTAGAGGTGCTTGTTGCAGAATTTAATATTTCATAAATGCAAAAATATCCCAGGTACTTGCAAATATATCCACTTACAAATACATACACACATATGCACATGTGGCTGTGAAGGAGTATACAAAAATGTATTTTAGTCACTTCCGTTCTGACCTGACATTCGCTTGCTGATTTTTGTACAATATAAATAATATATGTGAGCACACACATACACACACATACAACACACATACAACACACACAATTTTACATACATAAGTAAATTTAGTTGACATTACAAATGTTCCTGTTAGTACTCGTATTATGTTGTTTTCCATTGTTGTCGCTGCTTTTGCAGTGCTTGTTGCTCGTGTTTTACACTTGCATTTATGTTAACTAAACTAAAACATGACAACAACAGAATTGCAATGTATTATTTTGGCGGCGAGACACCTTTATTTGAGACAAAAATATATACTTACAAATATTATTTCTGTGTATTATCTCCGCTGTACGCCATCTCTTTCGAACTATTTGGACTAAGTTTAATTTTGTTTCTTTTTTTGTTGTTGTTGTTGTTGACCACAATATAAATAAATGCATTCATTCATTGAGTAGTGTTGCCGCCATCATAGCGCGGGATCGCTCTGACGTCTGCTTGTTGTCTGCTTGCCTGTTTGTGGTGTGCCTCTCTTGTCAGCACTGCCATTGTCAGTTAACTTTTGCTTTGGATTTTTTTGATTTTTTGTTTATACCATTTAAGCTTTTGTTGCTTCTATTTTTTATAGAAATTACTATTGTTGTGTAGTTTTCAAATTGTTATTATTCAATTGCGATTCTCTTTTATCTTAGTATTGATTTTTAGTTACAATGCTGGTTTGTGTTGCATCAATCCATGAGCTTTTGAGTGTGCTGATTGCTTTTGAGAAATTAATCGAAAAAGTGTATGAAATAGGAAAATCAAAGAAACAAGTGGAAATGCATTGACTAGTAGTATTTTAGTAAAAAAAAGCGCTTTCAGCTAAAGCTGATTTAATTTAAATTTAATTAGAGTATCTTTTAAGTTTTGAAACTTTTTCTAATCTATGCATTTCACATTGCTTGTTCTTGTAGAGTAATCCCTATACGCTGAAAGAAGGCAATGCGGGCTCTGATATGTCTGCTTGGACATCGGCAAGTCTGCAGCCCACCACTGGCTACTATTCTTACGATCCGATTGCTGCATATGGGTAAGTACTTCAACATAGACATTCATTTCCCACAGTTACAGTGATTTATTGATAAAGAATAAATCTCGAGCACTCGAAACTAAAAGCCGATGAGTTTAAGAGGTGTTGACAATATGTTGCTTGATATGAGTTTGAGCAGCTTATCAGTGAATATATGACGCTTTTTGTTTTCATCTCATGATCTCAATGGCCCGCGTGCCACTAGCCGCTGGCGTAAGTAGCGCACGCAATGTACGTGATTTATTACTTTCTCCAAAATCGAAAGTTTTCTTTTCTTTTACGGTTAACCAATTTTAAATAGATTCCGTTCAATGCAAGATTTGACACTTTAGCCCCACAAAATGAACTCACAGACTGCCGCAAAGATTTTTAGTTTAAGACCTCTTCTTGTGTGCCCTTAAAGTCATTTTAGCTACTGCGTGAAAGTTTCTCAAATATTAATGCAAGTAACGGGCAAATTAAGTAAAGCATTCCTGCAGGGAAAAATATGAAGTGTTGAACTAGACTACTACCATTTCACTTTCAGCTCAACCAGTTCGTGTTCTTACTTTTTCCACATTAGTAAGCAGTATTTCTACAGGTCGGCCGCCGTAGCAGAATGGGTTGGTGCGTGATTACCATTCGCAATTCACAGAGAGAAACGTCCGGTGTCGAATCTCGGTGAAAGCAAAATTAACTAAAAATATTTTTCTAATAGCGGTCGCCCCTTCGGCGGGCAATGGCAAACCTCCGAGCGTATTTCTGCTATGAAAAAGCTCCTCATAAAAATATCTGCCGTTCGGAGGCGGCTTGAAACTGTAGGTCCCTCCATTTGTGGAACAACATCAAGATGCACACCACAAATAGGAGGAGGAGCTCGGCCAAACATCCAAAAAGGGTGTACGCGCCAATTATATATATACATATATATATTTTCGACACTTTGCACTCGATCGGTAAGTCTCGCTCACCATTTTGTTTGCTGTGGAAATTCGATGTGCTGTGCCACTATCAAACAAAGGAAATTACAACAGGCTAAAGTTTAATAATCCTCTTCGTAAAGATGTAAAAATACATTAAATATTAAAATTTAAAAGGTGTATGTGCCTAAGAAATTCACTAAAATCGGTACGAAACGCTTCGAGTTGCTGGTAAGTCTGCGCGGAAGCGGCCACGAGTGCAAACGGTTAATAATTTTTTTGTCATGCTCACCAAAATACCAGTTAAAATATGAGTTTTTAATAGCCAGGAAGTTCTAGTACAAAGTGTTTCTAAAATAAACAGTTTCAAGACCAATAAAGCATTGGATCGGGGAATAAGTTCGTAGCGTTTTTACCGAACACTTTTATTTAAACAGAAAACAACAATTATATCAAAAAGTTAGTCAATTAAATATTCGCCTTTGCTGTTTACAACCTCTTCCTCACCTCGACCAATTTGTTGATGCCGTTCCGCCAAAAATCGTCCTGGTTTGTTGTCAAAGAAGTTGTTGAGCCAGTTTTTAAGGACCTCTTTGTTATCGAAAGTAATGCCCTTCATATGGTTTGACAGGGAGCGAAAAAGATGGTTTTCAGTCGGTGCAAGGTTCGGAGAATGCGATGGATGCTGAATGACCTCCCATTCGAGCACTTGGAGTGCAGCTTTGCTGACTTGTGCAAAATGGGACGTGGCGTGTCGTGAAGAAGTATGGTTTGACTATGTCAATCAGGTCTTTTCAGTCGAATAGTCTAATTCCCGCGGTGTAGCTGGGCAATGTAGAGATCCTTGTTGACCGTGGCCTTCCTTTTCGAGCATTTCTCAGTGCACCATACCCTCCCAATCCCACCAACACCATAGCAAGATATTCTTTGAATGAAGATCCGGCTTGACTCTCGGGCTTTGAGCATATCTCCTTGAGCTACCCATCCTTTCTTTGCTTCATAGTGATGTATTGTAGGTACCATTTCTCATCTTCCATTATAGTTCGGTACAAAAAGCGCTGTGTATGACCCCGTGTTGGTGGGCGAGATGCTGAGATGCTAGGCTTCCAATTTTACGGGAAATCCCATTGAATTAAGGCGATTGAGAATTGTTTTATGATAGTAATTCATTCTTTCCGCCAATTCCAACTGTTTGGCGATCGTTCTCCTTCAAATGTGATTTGAGACGTTATTCATCAAATTCTGAAGGCATCCACCTCCATATTAAAATAAACGCCTTTAAGGCAGTGGCTAGTACGCCTCAATCTGGCGTTTAATCTAAAAAATGTAGCATCATGCACATAACTCATAGTTCCAATGTTATGGCGTTTTAATTTTCTTCGCCTTCATAGATGAGTCTTAAACTTTTTTGTATGAAAAAGTCAACAAATTTGCAGACAATCATTGATCATTTTACTACCGGTATTATTCTGATCAATGACGAACTAGTGTGATTTCTTCTATTAACCACCTGAATCTGAATCATTTCTTGTTTCCTGTGCTTCCACACGAGCTTGGTTTTTCCCTGCAGGGATACAACTCAGCCAACACTCCGCCGCAGATTTTCTATTTGCCCGGCAGCCGCAATCGTCGAGTTCGTCCACACATCCACATAGTCTGCGGTTGCAGGCAGCAAACAACAAAAACATGGCAGCATGAAAAAACAACAATTTAACAACATACTATAAACCCAGCTAAATCCCTACTGTATACTTATTGTCTGTGGCAGCAGTTCACAAGTGGAAAACAGCGTAAGTCTATCGCCCACTTCTTTTGCCTTCTCTGATTGGCACGGGCAATATGCTTTCATTTCCGTACTGGTGACCGTAACTGCCTTTTTTCCTCAATGTGTTCAATGAGATTTTCCTTTTTGTTTTTATTGTTGTCGAATGCGGCACTTAAAATTATTGAAAGATTTCAAATTCGATGTGCGTTCAGGCGTAGTGGAAAAGCTTTTAAATAAGTATCTACGAGATGGCCAGCTGTCATTTTCAAGGTTTTTCGCTATGAATTTCCACGCTGGAAAAGCAACTAACTAAAGCAGAACGATTGGGAAACTTTTTTGTGTTGTAGTTTCTGTAGAATAAAACTTGGGGGTTTAAAGATTTAAAGGATATGTTTTAGAATCCCCAAAAATATGTTGCAGATTACATTGGCAATGAAAATTTTATTAAGTGAAATTCTAAATGTAAAAAGTGCTAAAACACTTTGATTGGGATTAGATACTCGTATATTTGGAAAAGCCAATAGGAGTGTAAATTTAGATTTTTACTTAGCAATGGGGGCAGAGTAGCGAATATCTCAAAAGTAAGGCTTTTAAGACGGATTTTGACTGGATATCAACTTTTCTAGAGCCCACTTCAGAAATTTTAATTATTTGTCACTCAAACATTTTGCCTTTTTAAGCTATTTCCACAAATGAAAGAAAAAAAAATTAATAAAAGTATGTGTGGTGAATTATTTAGTTATCCGAATATAATGGATTTCGACAATGAATTGCTGACATAAGTGGCTTTGGCTGCGGTACACAATTTTGTATGAACTCGTGGAGTTAACTACGAGTATAAGTATAGTTTTTGGGATATGAACATATGTGACCATTAACTGATTTGCTGACAAACAAGACATAGTCTAGAAGTCTGGAATTATCAAAGTTATACACCGGACGGAATTTCTGTATATTTTTAGGCTATAGAGTTTACGATATATATGAACGATTTAAATTAATTCAGAATTTTAAATAATTCAGAAAGTCCATTTGAATTGGAAGTGCACATAGGGGCATTGTACTACAGGTAGCCCTCCTCAACACGGCATTTTATAACACAGTTCTCGCTCTAACACAAAAAGAAAATTGCAAAAAAACTTTGTAAAGTACTGTTCTTCAAACCCTCTCACTTTCACCCAGTGCAAAGTACTTAGGGGTAATTTTGGACTCCAAACTTAGCTGGAAATTAAACGTCGAAGAACGGGTAAGGAAAGCTAGAAATTGCTTTATATGCCTGTAAACGTATGCTTGGAAGAAGATGGGGTCTTCAACCTAAGCATACATTATGGTTGTATAAGGCGGTTATACGACCAATTTTATCGTATGGTTCGGTAGTTTGGTGGAAAGCTCTAGGGAGAGATTACAATACCAAATTACTCGGCAGAATACAAAGATCAGCCTGTGCAATAACGGTCGGTGCAATCAGATCATGTCCTAGAGAGGCTCTCAATGCACTGACACACGTTATTCCAATAGACCTACATATTAAGAAGACGGCAACCATGAGTGCATTTAGGTTAAACTGAAGCGGGTCGCTGGAAAGAAAAAACTTATGGTCATGCTAGTCTATTATTGCGACAAACTCAGTTAATCTCGGTGAGGAACTGACTACATCGTCCCGACGGTAACTTTCAATAGGAATTTTGCCACTCTCTTTCCATCTAAGGAAGAATGGAATAAGGGATTCTCTCTAAACAACTTCGACACTACAGTCTATACAGATGGCAGTAAAATGGATTGTGGTGTTGGAGCTGGTATATATTCTCATAGACTTAAAATTGAGAAATCTGTGCGTCTCCCTAATACCAGCAGTGTCTTCCAGGCGGAAGTACTGGCAATTGGGGAAGCTTGTAGGCTACTAATCGCAGATTTCTCTTTTAAGGGCAATATCGCTATTCTTTCGGATAGCCAAGCTGCAATCCAGGCACTGGATTCGGCCTACAACAACCTCTAAAGTGGTGGAACAAAGTAGGAATAGCCTCACCATCTTGAGTGAAAACCATAAAGTTACCTTAATCTGGGTCCCGGGACATCGGAACATTGAAGGTAACGAAAAAGCAGATGAACTGGCAAGAGGGGGATCTGCCATGAATAACGCTCTTGCAGAATCGGTACTCACACCATTAGGTGCAGTCAAGAGTACAATTTCCCTAAAATACCTCCGAATCGCGGACTTGTAGATGGAAAGGCCAGACGAAATGCAAAATCAGCAGAACGTTATGGCCCACCTACAACCTCAAGCAATCGTCGACATTAATAAGACATGAAACGACGGGACGCCTGGAGACTAACGGCAGTCATAACTGGCTTCTGGTCTATCGGAGAACAAGCAGCCAAAATGGGTATCCCTCACAATACATACTGTCACTAGTTGTAAACAACCGGAGAAAAAGGAGACAATCTTCCATTTCCTCTGTGAATGCCCTGCCCTATGGAAGGACAGAATGTTAACCCTGGGCAAACCGCTGTTCGAGAGTCTCGAGCAGCTGTCTGGCTTAGACGTCAACAACCTAATAAGGTTCCTAAACCGCACAGACTGGATATTAGTCCTGCTGTAAATAACTGTTAAACAATTTAGGTAACGAGGATGTGGCAACAAAATGGTGCGGAAGCGCTAGTTGGATTCTGGATGAATCACCACTCTAACCAACCAACCAACCAACTGTAGTTCAACAGCCGCGGTGAGGCTTGCGTCTTAAGAAAACAGTGCTGCCACTGGACATTTCTGTCTGACATTTCTGCCACATTTCTATTCTCAGTGAGTGTTGGGGAAATTATTTCTTGCATCTTCGTGACCTGAAAGCAAAAGTGTCTCACGCTGCTGCGTCGAGCCGCGATGTTTTAAAGAATAACTTTTAACATTAAGTTTCAGTCGCATGCCATGTCAAAAAAGATAAAAAAAAACGTTCAAGAGGAATTTTATTTCTCTAGCAGTAAAGAAACAAATCTTGAATCGTTTTTTTTTAAGGGAGGAAAAGCTCTCACATTGGAAAAAGTTATAATTTCAATGGAGCAACAGTTCGGAATATCAAGAAAAATTAAAAAGAAAGAAAAGTGCAGTTGCTGCAGGATCATTGACATCCGCAAAACGTGCAGCTCGCCCCCGGGCGTCAATAGAAAAGGTACTCAGCATTTGGATTGATGATTACTGTCCAAAAAAAATTCTATTAGATGGCAATATCGGCAAACAAAAAGCACTAAAAATTTACAAACAAATTAATGAACAAGGAGAATCCTCCTTCAATTTGTAGTAGGTAAAGGTTGGTTTGAAAAATTCAAAAAGCGTTTTGCAATTCTAGCATAAGAATCCAGAATAATCGGTGTCTGCTAATCATGAAGCCGTAAGAGGTATCCAAAAAAAAATTAAACATTATAAAAGGGCAAAAGATACACAGCAGATCAAGTTTTTCAATCCCGACGAAACTCGGTTTTGGTGGAGATAAATGCCCAGTAGAAACCTTTATATCGAAAAGAGAAAAAACAAAACCCGAATTTTAAGGTGTCTAATAACGTCTAATGCTCCTTCTGTGCAGTAATGTGTTTTGTTTTTTGTTGAATATACATTTTATTTAATAAATATTTTTTATTTATATATTTTTATTAATAAATATTTTTAATAAAAATTATGTTGTTTATGTAGAATTAGTATAATATAAAAAAAGTAATAATAAAATAAAATTTAATAAGTTTTCAGAAAATATCCCCCGTTTTTGTACTGGCTCTGTTTCTCATACAATACGGTTTCACCCCACACGGCATTTTCTAGGAACCTATCTACCGTGTATAAGAGGGTTACCTGTATTTCAATATAGACTTCCACTCATGAGTACAAAAACCAACATTTTTTTACTCTATTACATAGATAATAATCTATTGAGCAAAAATGATTGCGTATCGACTTGAAGCACTTACTTAAAATACTCAACAGATATGGCATCAAAGCGCTTAGATATACCGCCAACAACTCTAATAATTAGTGCTGATTTGGTTAGCTGAAGTAAAACTCCATTCCAGAGCCATTCAAGTCAAACCAATTACTGTACGAAGGTGTCCTCAGGCGCAGATAACAAAATTACTTAACTAAATGTAAAAACCCACTAAAAGAGTTTGTTAGCGCATTGGTGTGGTGGTGGCGCACAGTGTCGCGAGTAGTAACAAAAATTAAAATCAAAGTTTTTCAATTTTGTTTATATATAAAGGTTAACATCTTAAAGTAATAAATAAAAGGTAATAACGTTTTTTTCTTGTGAATTAATTTTTGCACTTATCACAGATAATTATTTACTTATTTATTGTTTACCAATTACTCGTATAGACTAAATATGGGTTAAAAATTTAACTTAAGGGGTATTCTATTGTGGAGGCATGAATTTGAGGTGTTTTTTTGCGGGTGCTATAAATAAAAACGAAAAATATTTTACTATACATTTTTTTTACCAGACATTTTTTATCTTTTAACAATACATAAAAAAAGTCAAAAACGAAAAACTGAAAATGTTATAAGCCGTTGAAGTGATGGGTTCAAAAAAAAAAAAAAATGGCGGCGCTAAACTTGTCATGATTGCAAGCTTGCTAATGATCTAAAAAAAAAAACTGGAAAAGTTATTAATTTAGATCAATGCCACTATCACTTTAACAAAGAAAAAGTATAAAAATGTGATTTTTTTTTGCTAAATTACGGCTCTCCGTAAAAATAGTACATTTTTTCTACTTTTTTTGACATTTCTGAATTTTTTAAAAATAGTAAAAAAAAATGTATTTTGTTAAAATAATAGTTTGTACGATAGAGATATATATTGGGAAAACTCACACCAAATTTCAGGTATCATGTAGTTTCGAGAAAAACGCGTCCAAGGTTTCAGAAAAAGCGTTGGGAAATGATGCTATGTCACCAAAAAGGCCATAACTCATAAAATAATATAATTTTAAAAAATTCTCTTATTGACATATTTTTAAGTGACTAAATTTGTAAATATGCAAAACAAAAAATTCGAGCTTTCAAAATTCTGCACTAGAATACCCCCTTAAAGGTACTTATTTCAAAAGCTAAGCTTAGATATTTAACATAATTATTGCATATGCGAATACTTTGGTGACTTGCTCATTAAATCCCTAATTAGTAGCGTGTACATTTTCAACGAAAAAACGACTCCTTCTTGTTTAGTGGTATGGGTTTTGAAATTTAATCAGATCAACGATTTGCGAACAGTTAATGTTGGAATTTAGAAGATTATACACAAACAGAATTGAAAAACATGCTCTTCTATCTTCCAACTCTGCAAGCCAAGTAATTTACACCTGTCAACATATGATAGTTTGGAAGACCATTCGGTCCTGATAAAGTACGCAAATCATTTCTTTTCTTCCTTGAACTTTTGCAATTTTACTAGTAGATAGTTGATAGTATGGATTCAGATAATGCAACTGTGGTCCAAACTACTACACACTAAGCATAGATACAGCGTTTTGAGAAGTTAACGGATCAATAAAATTAACCAGTATTCCTACGTTGGAACCGATCATAGTAAAGGCTTTCGACGCAACACTATCGATGAAATTGGAAGATGAAATTTTAAATGAAAAACTAAGTTCAGGTCCTGATTGTGTTATTACGACAAAACGTAGGACTATTTAGTGCATAATTCAAATTTCTTTCTTCATATTCTTTGGCAAACGTCGCGACACAGCACTTATTCACATTCAAGTGCACATTATTTGAATACGAAATTGGGTATATTACACTAAATAAATTAGTCCAATAAGCGGATTAGTGATTTAAATATTTAGTGATACTTACAGCCTTATTTTAAACTACCACTAAAATATTAATTGTAGTGTACTTAGTGCTAGTGCAAATGCCCCAACCTGTTTGGGGAACACTAATCAATGTAATTGTGGTGGTATTGTGAATCTCAAAAAATAATAGATTCCCTTCATCTGCATACATAAAACAATCTGCTATTCTGTTATAAAATAATAAATAACGGGTGATTTTTTTAGCTATTATCTTTTTAAGCAGTTGGTCTAAAACAGCTGACGCACGTTTCGTGTTTTGTTTCACTGTCAAACATCTTCAGTTTGGTCTATAATTTAACAATGAATCGTCTTACAAACGAACAAACGCTTGCAAATGCAGAATTTTTGGTTAATGGGATCTTGGAAAGTTGGCCGAAGATCCACTTTTATCGAAAAATTGTGTTCAGCGCCGAAGCTCATTTTTGGCTCAATGGGTACGTAAATAAGCAGAATTGTCGATTTTGGAGTGAAGATCAGCCAGAAGAATTGCAAGAGCTACCAATGTATCCAGAAAAGGTCACAGTTTGGTGCGGTTTATGGGCTGGAGGTATCATTGGACCGTATTTCTTCAAAGATGCTGCGAATCGTAACGTAACTGTGAATGGTGAGCGCTACCGTGAAATGATATCCAACTTTTTTTTGCCCAAAATGCAAGAGCTTGACTTGCATGACATGTGGTTTCAGCAAGACGATGCCACATGCCACATGCCACACAGCACGCGTAACAATGGACTTGTTGAGAGGCGAGTTCGGTGAACATTTTATTTCACGTTCGGGACCTGTCAATTGCCACCCTTTTTCGCCTTTAGATTATTTTTTGTGGGGCTATGTTAAAGTTCGTCTCTATTTAGACAAGCCTGCTTCAATTAACGCATTGGAAGACAACATTAAAGCATTTATATGTGAGATACCGGCCGAAACATTGGAAAGAGTATGCCAAAATTGGGACTAATTGGTCCATCCCATTTGAAGCGCAGTCGCGGTCAACATTTGCATGACATAATTTTCAAACATTAATTATATGGACTGTACTATCGATTTAAATAAAAATTTAGCTCTATAGCTCTGAAAAAATCAACCTTAATTACTTGTGGTACCCCGACCAAGCATTTATTGATGTTTGTGATGTCGGTGCAAGCTTGGAAAAAATCCGAGCAGGTTAATTGTTATACCAAGGAACGAAGTTTCTTCAGAAGAATAACATGATCCACTTTATCACGCGCTTTGGAGAAATTAGTATAGATGACAGCCAATTGCGCTTGATTTTCATATTATTATTTTATTGGCGATTAAATCCAAATTTGTGCAAGTTTGATCTTAGGGGAACCAAACCATGTTGATGAAATGGATATGAGTGACTGACATGACAATGAATGAACACTAAGTAATTGCGGAATTTTTTTTTAGAAAATCAAAGGCTATTTTTCATGGAACTAAATGACATTGTTCTGTAATGTATTACCATTTTGATCATGACTTCTGATTTTTATTAGAAAAAACTAAATCAGGCACGATTTGACGTCATCATAATTATCGAAATTTTTACCATTCAAGGAGTTTTGTAAAGATCGAAACAAAAAGTAATCAGATGGTGCAAGGTCAGGACTATATTGTGGATGTGGCAAAACATTGCAACCAAGCTCCAATAATTTTTGCCGAGTGCCAAAGATGTGTGTGGCCTTGCATTGCCATGAAGGAATACAATACTTTTTCGATTTCGGGCCGCTTTTCTTCAACTGCATTGTTTAATTTCGTTATTTGTTCAATGTGGACATGAGAATTCATCGTTCGGTTGTGTGACAATTCCTTTGTAATCTCACCAAACTGATAACGAATTGATGAATATCAGCTTTTGATGTGTTTGAGTTGGCTTACCTGGCCTGCTCCACGATCTCTTCCGTTTGATATTGTGTAAACAACCCATTTTTCATCGCCTGTTTATAAGTCGTTTTAAAAATGGATAATTTTCTTTCAAATGCGTTCATTTCATCTGCAAATGCGTTGCGTTAATGCGTTTCTTTGAGTTTGTGAGGAACCCATGTATCGAGTTTTTGAACATAGTGTTTTAAGTGATTTTCAATGCGTGTATGCGCTACAAGAAGCTTCTCTGCAATCTCACGTGTTGTACTGTGACGATCCGAATCGATTATTGCTTTGATTAGGGCGCCATCACTTAAACTGACGACCACAGCGTATTTCATCTTTGAGTGAAAAATCAGCAGAACGAAATTCGGCAAACCAATTTAAACACTCGCCGTTCTTTTAAGGATTCGTCACCATAAACAGCACAATAACTTTTTATCAGCTTGCGATGCGGTTTTCCCTTTGCGGAAATAAAAAAAGCAAAATATGACGAAAATGTTCTTTTTGATTTTCCATTTTTCAACGAACGCCAAACGAAAACTACACAACCGATCAACAAACTTTTTTTACCGATTGACAGCTGAATTGCCAACTATCAAATAACAAAATGTGTATTACATTTGTACTACGTTTGCAAACCTAAAAATTCAACTGAAGTCATCTATGAGTGAAATCCGCAATTTCTTATGTAGTTCACAACCCAATAGATTGTAGATAGTATATTTATGGGGGCTGGACAGATCCAAGAAATTAGTCAGGATGACCACTTTGCTGCACCCGGATGGATTACAGTGAAAAGATGATACAGTATGGACTGTAAGCTGCTAAATTTGGTTGAGGTCACTCTTCCGCAAATCTTTTGGATTGATTGATGAATCTTAAGAGATCCGGAAGAGGAACTTAATACAAATCAGTATCCCAAGTCTGATTATTTATGG
>JAHLJT010006913.1:0-17563 GCA_031308135.1 Acheta domesticus
CCCGCCTCACCCGCTTCGGACCGTTCCGCTCGCTCCGCCACGCTCCGCCCGCTCCGCCACGCTCGCCCCATCCGCCCGCTCGCCCCGCCCCGCCCCGCTCCACCATTCTCCGCCTTGCTCCGCCCACTCCGCCCCGCTCCGCCCTCTCCGCTCCTCGCCTAGCCCCGCCCGCTCCGTCCCGCTCTGCCCCGCCCCGCACCTGCCCCGTCCAACACCGCCCCGGCCCTGCCAGCCCTGCATCGCCCAACACAGCCCTTCCGTCCAGCCCAGCCTAGCCCACCTTACCACCCTCCTCGCCGCGCCCCGCCCGCTCCGCCCTCTCCGCCCTCTTGCGCCCCGTTCCGCCCACTCCGCTCGCTCCGTTCCGCCCGCTCTGCCCGCCGCGCCCGTCCCCGTCCCACACCGCCACGGACCCGGCCCGGCCCCTGTCCGGCACACACCGCCCCAAAACAGCCCCGCCCCGCTCACCCGCCCCACCCCGCCCGCTCCGCCCCTCCGCTCCGCCACCACTCAACCCGCTCCGCCCGCTTCTGCCCCGCTCCTGCCCTCGTCCCACACCGCCCCGCCCGTCCCCCGTCCCGCCCCACCTCCCCGCCCCGCCCCGTCCGCCCACCAAACCGCGGAGAGCACATCCGAGCAGAAAAATTGCTCATGGTCACTTCTTTAGGTCGCGCGAGGTCTTAAGGGTTTAATGGGTGCCATTCCGTAGGTGTGCGTGTTCAATTAAACACTTGTCTCATGGTTTCAACGCTAATCTTCCCAGTCATTTTGCGGAATTTGATGTGCTAGTATGCATAAAAAGGTTACTCATTTTAGCAATTCAGATATTTGATGTTTAGTCGGATAAGTATTCCAAATTGATCTTTACTCGATCACCAAAAACAGTGCCTAACTATAAATGATAGGGGTTGATTTTAAAGCCGTTACGACTTCTGATTCATTATGTATCATTTGTTGCAGAAAGAAATCTGATAACGCTGCATAATGTGTGTCAGAATCATACTGTAAGCGGAGGGAATTATTACAAAAACGGGGCTATTACGAACAGTATTTCCATCAAGTCGTATCGGATTGGAAATAAAATTCCAAGGTATTTTATTAGTAAACAGAATGATGGTCATCTTTCGGGAGCAGTATCTCATTTACACAAAACGATCGATTTTTGTTTCTCGCAAAAATCAGTAGGAAAGTCCTGAATAATAATCATGAATAATAATAAGACGGTTGAGGGGGGAATGAATATAACAATTAGGTATTTCCAGTAATACCTGAACTTATCGCAATTGTCTGTAAGAGAATTCAAGTATTCTAAATCTCTCACTATTCTAATCACAATTAATACTTACAGCTTGTACCAGGAAAACGTGTTTGAGAAACTTGATGAAAGTACCAAAATTATTGTCTCTTCTGTCAGTACATAGTGCATGGTTAAAGTGCTTAAGTGAAACATTACAAATTTTAGTGAGCTACGGCAAACGTATCCAGTCTCTAATTGCACAATTATTTATAGGAAGAGCGTTTAAATTTCTACATCTCAGCCCAGTCTGTACATTTTTCAAACTTTCCATTGTATTTATATAAGGCACTTAATTTTTCTGCTCTCTGCTGAAAAAAAATGAGTTGTATCTAATTGTTACCAGCACAAAACTAGATGATGAATTTGTGGCTCAAAATTACAAGTTGCCAGCTTCCAACCTATATTTTATCAAATTATTTGATGACGTTTCACTAGTCACGCTCCATCTCTTCGAAAGTATACAAATTTTTTACGTTGACTTGACCAAATAAATGAATAAATAACGTAAATTATAAGAGGTAAGTCCAATATGACGTGAACATATCATCAGCAACGAAGTGTGATAATATAAAACGCTTTGAAAGCTGAGACATGCAATTGATTCACAAGATTATACTCATAATAAGTCATTATCCATAGGATCAAACAAAATCACAAAAATTATGGCATTTTTCAATTTGTATTATGCTGTCTGTTGTCTGCTTAACATTATATTAACCAATTATAAATATTCGTAATGTTATCATCAATTTTCTATTGGATCAAAATCTACACGAAAGATTAGGGTGCTCACAAGGTTCAGTTTATACCGCACCGCACCCTCTCCGGACCTTCCAACTTAGCGGCCGCGCCGCTGCACGCCCGGCCCGGCACCTTTATTGAAAGCTATTTGTCTGCGCAGCCCAAGACATGGGCCTCGGTTAATGGTGGTGGTTTGAATAGCCCGAGAGGGAGGCGCGCGATGCAATGTTTTGGGAACGGTCTTCGCCGTCCGCTCTGACGTGAATCTGGACGCGGACGATCCCTAAATTAGCCAGAGGCGCTCCAAGGGAACCCTCGAGGACGGTGTTAGCACATTTTTGCTACGGCAGGCGGACAAGTTCCTGCGACTTCCGCCCACCTGGGCACTCTTTGGAGTGCTTCCCGCTAAATTATGGGAGTTCCATGCTAGACCAGGGTGTCATGGGGGCGCCAATTCCAACATTCGCGCGTCCCACTAAAAAAAAAAAAAAAAAAAAAAAAAAAAAAAAAAATCATCAATCAATCAATCAATGAGATGGAATGAAGACATTAATTAAATCATTGTTTCCCGCGCCTTGATGCATGTGACAGCTCTTCCGCCGCCCTGCCAGGTTGCAATCAGCTACCCTCGCCGCCGACAACCGGTGACGTCACTACATCACCGCCGCCACCGCCGCCACCAACACCATCGCGCCGTCGCGCCCGTATCTCTCCCCCTGCCTACGTCCGCCCCCCCCCCCCCGCCAGCTAGCCGGCTGCCCGCCCCTCTGAGCCCTGCCCGGGTCGAACCCGGGGCACCGCCCAGAGCATGTGCGGCCAGCGGGCGACACAGCTGGTGGAGTGTGGGCCAAGCGGATGGAGCTATGGTGGACCGGGAGCATGAAGCATCCACGGCGGTGAAAGGCATTTTTCACGATTTCTGCATTGAGACCCTCTACTGGACAGCGGTGTGATTTGTAGGAGCGGTGGTGCTGTGACAGTGGTGTGGTTCGACAACCCGGCCATGTGTGCCTCGTAACCTTTCAATGTTACATTCATTTGGTTTTTGTTTGCTGTGTTAGTCAGGTAGCATCGCTTGGTCAGTGTGAGCCTTTAATTTTGTGTTCGCAACACTGCAAGAGTTTTGTGAAATTGTTAAAGTTTTGTGTAATATTATTAAAGTTTTTTTTGTATCCTTGACATTTTATGGTGCCTGAAACCCGGGAACGAATACTTCGTTCGTTCGTTGGTAACACTGACTACGCGAAGGTTTTGTTCCACCCATGCCGCGTCCGTGATGCGCACACGGAACCGCGTGCCTTTGTGAATAAAAAAAACAAATTACAGTAGATCATTAGCAGTGCTGTTGTAACATTTACTTGTGTTATGTGCGCTTTGCTTTGGCGGTTTGTATGGTGCAAATTAAAAGCATGTTCTTGGTTACGCCTTCCAATTCCTGGAAATCTTATGCAGCTTTCCTAACCTCATATTTCACGTTCCTGATCTTAGGGTCTCAAGTTTGTAGGGTTAAATGTATTTGACGATAGTTACATAGCTCATTTTGCTTATGAAAGTGGTGTTGACTTCCAATTAACAAATACATGTCGGTCCTTAAATTTTTAGATGGTTTTTCGCGTATGAAACTTCATACCCTTTAAATGCTATCGTGAATCATTTCAGTTCTTTTCATTAGTAAGCAAGCTTATTTAACCATGTCTCAGTCAAAGTGCGGCTAAGGAGCCAGGTGCAGTTGAATTAAGATTATCACAAAGGTGGAGTCTCGCTATTTGGGAAATTTCACGAATTGAAAGTAATTTGAAAGCTTTGCAACCAGCAACAGTAGCCAGTCTCGCGTGCTTGCGTGATAGGTTATGCGAGGTGTGGAAGGATATCGAAGCTCTTAAAATGGATGCGATCAGCTCCACAGAGTTCTTTAGCACGATTCATGAACAAAATTTTTCGCAATGTGAAAATGCTTACTTGGCTGTAAAACAGCTATTGAATGAAAAATACGAGCCCTTTGAAAAGCCTCTTACTGTTGCCTCGGCGTGTCATCATGCCTCGCTACCGAGCATTAAAATTCCAAAATTGATGGAAGGTATAGAAATTGGCAACGTTTTCGTGATTTGTTTACTCAATTAGTCATTAATCAGGTACAGATACCGGACTCGCAGAAGTTGGGCATTTAATGAGTAGTCTCGAGCCGAACCTCTGAAGTTGATTTCTGTGCTCACAGTATCAGACAGATCCTTTCAACAGGCCTGGGCTTTATTAAGAGATCGTTATGACGATAAATCGAAAATTTTAGAAGAGCACATTCATGCTCTCTTCTCCTTTCCTTCCCTCAAAATTGGTGATGCCTCCTCCTTAAGAGAATTGCACAATGTAGTAACTTCTCACTGGCTATCTATGTCAGCAGTTCCCACTACAGTCCCTATGGCTGAAATAATAGTACAATTTTTAGTGCTCAGTAAATTGGATAACAAAACAAGGGAAGCATTTTTCCTTGCTAAAGCAAAAAATGATATTGTTCCATTGCAAAATGTTTTAGATTTTCTTTCACTCCGGGCAAGAGCCCTAGACATTGCCCCTCTTGCTAATCCTGATGTGAATTCTGTTTCAGTTAGTAAGTCTAAGCGCCCTACACAATCTTCACCTGCCAAACAGGTGTTTCAGCTGGAAGAGGGGTCATCAGCTCGAGCCTGCATTGCCTGCAGTTCTGGAGAGCACCCACTTTTCGCCTGCCCTCGTTTTCGTACCCTGGCTGTCCAGCAGAGATGGGATTTTGTCTCTTCTCATCAACTCTGCTACAACTGTCTTCGAAGGAAGGGTCCTTCTCATCATTGCTCACAACGAAGTTGTAAAACTTGTGGTAAGAACCACCACTCAATGCTTCATAAATTTTCTACACAAAATGTCCATAATTTGGCATCACCTCATGTTCTAGTGCTCCCAACACCTCTGCTGGACTAGCATCTGCCACCCAGATTACTGCAAAACAACCACACGATACAAAGGTTTCCACGTTATCACACTTGGTTCTTAGCCAGACATTTAATATTGGTTCTCTCCTTCCCACAGCCATTGTTAATGCAACAAATGAGTTGGGCCAAACCCTGCCAGCCAGGGCATTACTTGATTCTGGTAGTGAAGTGTTCCTTGATAACTGAATCACTGGTACAGGCCTCCGTCTCAAAAGAATTAGGCATAATGCTACGATTCATTCTGTTAATGCTCTTACTTCTGGTTCAAATGCTAGAGTTCATGTGTTAATCTCCTCGCGGTGTTGTAGGTGGAAAAGGGCAATAGAATGTTTAGTGGTCCCTGCTATTTCCAAAGCCACCCCCGGAGGAACATTAATTTAGCTGCCCTGAAGCTGCCTGCTGACCTAAAATTGGCTGATGACCAATTCTTTATTCCTAAAAAATTAGATATTTTATTAAGCTCTTCTTTATTTTTTCAGGTGCTTAACACTAAGAAGAGCAGCCATTGTTCAAAGCTTTTTATTCTTGATACTAAGTTTGGTAATGTCATTGCGGGGGATCGATTTGCCCACACTGTTGCCAAGTGCGGCACCCCCAGATCAGTGCTTTTTCTTAACTGCACACTCTCCTTCCTTAGTCAATGATTATGAGAATTTGGAATTCTGAGAGGATTTCCTCTTCTCGTGATGAAAACTTCTCACACTTGGAGCATCCTTGTGAAAAGAAATTTAATGAGGACACCTTTAGGTTGGAGAATGGGCAATTTTGTGTATCTTTGCCTTTTAAACGTCCTCCACAATTATTGGGGAATTCACATTTTGTGGCCAAGCAGTTTTTGCTTGCTTTAGAAAAACAGATTTTCTAAAGATAAAGAATTAAGGCACAATTATGTCAAGTTCATGAGAGAATACATTGAATTGGGGCATGCAGTTGAATGTGTCAGTAAGATGCACCTCCTTTCTATTTTATACCTCATTTTTGTGTGTTGAATCCACATTCCCTACTACACCACTGCGTGTAGTCTTCAATTGTAGTGCCAAATCTTCTTCTGGGTTAAGTTTTTAAACGACCTACTCTACGCTGGCCTAACGTGCAATCAGAGCTCATTGACATCATGCTTAGATTTCGATTGTTTAATGTTTGTTTCACTGCAGACATTGAGAAAATGTATAGAATGGTTCGGGTGCATGATGCTGATACTAAATTTCAGAGAATTTTGTGGCGAGAGAACCCTCACGACCCCATTAAAATTTTTACTTTGCAGACCGTTACTTATGGTATGGCCCCCTCCGCATTTCTGAGTACAAGGTGTCTCAACAAGTTGGCTGAGGAAATAAATGAAAATGATCCTGAGGTGGCTTCAGCTATCAAGCAGGGATTTTATGTAGATGACTTACTGTTCGGGAGTGACTGTGCTGAGAAGGCAGCATCGTTATTTCAAAGGATTGTAAAAGTGCTAAAGGGAGCTCATTTTAATTTGAGAAAGGTTAAATAGCAATTCTTCATCGTTTCTGGCCACTCTCAACACCACTCACACACAATACACTTCCACGCCTCTGGCCTCAGACAATACACACAGAATATTGGGTTTGACTTGGAACACTGATAAAGACACACTTTGCATTACATATAGCAAACACTCCGATCCAAACACTTTCAACCTCCCGTGTATAACAAAAGGGTTGTGTTGCACTTAATAGCCTCTATTTATGACCCATTAGGTTTTGTGAATCCTTTCTTGGTAAAGTTGAAGCTTTTTCTGCAAAAATTGTGGTCTTTACAGTTGGATTGGGATACTCCTCTTGATTCTGATCTTACTTGTTGTTGGCAGTCCTTGGTTAATGAGATTGTTTTACTGCCATCAATTATACTCCCCCGCAAGGTGTTACCCCAGGGTCACCTTCCCTCTTGTCTAGTAGGATTCTGTGATGCCTCTCATAAGGCGTACGGAGCTGCATTATACTTAGTTAATCATGATTCTGCATCCATTGCGCATAGCCACTTGTTGTGCTCTAAATCAAGACTTGCTCCCTGGCAGGTCGACTATTCCTCGCTTGGAGTTGTGTAGTGCATTGTTATTGGTAGAATTGACCAAGAAAGTAATAAGAGCATTGAGAATTGTGTGTTCTATTAATCAAGTGTATCTTTTTTCAGATAGTTCTATTGTTTTGCACTGGTTGGTGAAAAGCAATCATAAATTGGATGCTTTCACTGCGCATAGAGTTTCAAAGATAGTGGCATCCTATCCACTATCTTGTTGGCGCCATGTAAGCTCGAGACAGAATCCCGCTGATCTGCTAACCCGTGGTGTCTCCCCCCAGGCACTGCAACACAGTACCCTCTGGTTTGTAGGACCGCCGTGGCTGAAGCAGCCAGTGTCAATGTGGGCCAAGCCGTTTGTCGATGCTGAGGTAGCGGATAATGGTAAGGTAGATGCTCTCTGTTGTATGTTCACTGCATACAAAACAAATATGCCCTCGTCAGATGTAGGTGAAAACCAAAATTCATTTGTTCAAGTGCTACTTAGCAGATATTCAAAATATCACAAATTGATAAGGGTGTTGGCGCTATGCTTAAGATTCATTAACAATATACGGGCTGCAATTGTTGCTCGCATTGACCCTGCTTCGGCTCAGATGCGGAGAAGGGGTTGGTTGGCACCGCTTGAATTGAGAGAAGCCACAGTGGTTATTATAAGGCTCATTCAACTAGACATGTACCCCCTTGAATATAAGGCACTTTCAAAAGAAAAGGGATTACCTCCCAAGTCATCGCTCATTAGCTTGAATCCTTATCTAGGCCCTGATGGGCTTTTACGGGTGGGTGGCCGTTTAATGAATTCTCAGGTGGAGAGGTTAAACAAGCATCCTATTATACTTCCGCCTAACCACAAATTTACCGTCCTGTTCTTAGAAATGATACACCTCGCATTTCTACATGCGGGCTTGGCAATGATGATGGGATGTGTGCGCCAGCAGTATTGGATTCCCTCCCTACGACGGGTAGCAAAAAAAGTAATTAATGCTTGTCTGACGTGTAGGCGCTGGCGCGGCGCACCCGTGGAGCAAATTATGGGTTCATTGCCCCCTAGCCGCGTAAATCCTTCTCGGCCATGGGCTCACACATCCGTAGATTATTGTGGCCCAATTTTGACAAGGCCGTCTCTCACGAGATCAAAAATGTCTCAGAAGACTTGGATTGCTGTATTTATATGCCATTCCACGAAAGCTTCGCATTTAGAAATCGTCGAAAATCTATCCTCCTCTCAATTCATTGCGGCCTTTGAACGTTTTGGTTCGAGAAGAGGTTATCCTGTGCACATGTACAGTGATAACGCTAGTACATTCAAAAGTGCTAGTCGTATCCTAGCCGAGGCTAATCGCTTTGTTCTTTCCGCTCGGGATTTAGAGGTTATCACCAATTTTTATCAGTGCAGGGTACCTCCTGGCACTTTTGCCCCACCTACGCTCCTCACCGAAACTCGTTAGCTGAGGCTTGTGTTAAAAGTCTTAAATTCCATTTGCGTCGCGCTTTAGGGCAACAAGTTGTGCCCTTGCTTACATTGTACACCCTCTTAGCCAAAATAGAAGCTTGTTTAAACTCAAGACCGCTTGAAGTCACGTCTACAGATTCGGATGTGAATTTGATTTTAACCCCGAATCACTTAGTCTACGGGCACGCGCTTAATACTTTTCCTATAGATACTGACTCGCCTCTTGTGCAGATTACTCCTGCACAACAGTTCCGCCATTTAAATAACAAATTAGCAATAATTTGGAAATATTGGTCGCGCAATTACCTCCACACCTTGCAACAAAGGGTGAAGTGGAAAAGGGAGTCACCACCACTAGCTGTAAATGATTTAGTACTTTTAATTGAGGAATCTCCGCCCTCTCACTGGAAATTAGGTGTAGTGGAGAAATTGTTCCCTGATCAAGCAGGAGTCGTGCGTACTGTTGAAGTACGAACTAGCCAGGGCAAGTTATTGCGACCAGTACAAAAGTTATGTGCACTGGCTAGATCCTCCCACGAGTAAGCCCCAATCCATGATATTTATCTCTACTTTTCCCCTCTGTCGACCAGAGATGCTCAGCTGATTTTTCTTTCGCTTCGCCGCCTGGTGAACAGGCGTACCACTATCATTTTTTAGGTCAAACTGCGTGGGCCTGCCACTTGGTTTTTTTTGGTGTTCTTTGACATTTTATGCGTTTTATTAATTCCTTGTTGTACTAATTGGTATAATTTTTTGATTAAGCACTGCTACAAATTCTATGTGATTTTGTTACTTCTAGGTTAAGGTAATTGTTACGAGGTACTCAGTAATGGTTCGAGGTGATTACAATATGTACGCTAGGCAAACGCCTATGCTTTCGTTTGTTGTATGCCCTCCTCACTCGTTTATAGTAGGAATGGAGTCTCTCAAGATAATGCAGAACTGTGGTGGACTTCTCAGTGCTTGTTGCTGAAAGAAGTGAGTGGGAGACGGACAGTGCCGAACCCGAGCATCGCCATGCGCCCGGCCCCAATAAATGTTAGCACATTTTGCTCGGCGCGGACAAGTTCCTGCGACTTCCGCCCACCTGGGCACTCTTTGGAGTGCTTCCCGCTAAATTATGGGAGTTCCATGCTAGACCAGGGTGTCATGGGGGCGCCAATTCCAACATTCGCGCGTCCCACTTAAAAAAAAAAAAAAAAAAAAAAAAAAAAAAATCAATCAATCAATCAATCAATGAGATGGAATGAAGACATTAATTAAATCATTGTTTCCCCGCGCCTTGATGCATGTGACAGCTCTTCCGCCGCCCTGCCAGGTTGCAATCAGCTACCCTCGCCGCCGACACCGGTGACGTCACTACATCACCACCGTCACCGCCGCCACCAACACCATCGCGCCGTCGCGCCCGTATCTCTCCCCCTGCCTACGTCCGCCCCCCCCCGCCGCCAGCTAGCCGGCTGCCCGCCCCTCTGAGCCCTGCCCGGGGTCGAACCCGGGGCACCGCCCAGAGCATGTGCGGCCAGCGGGCGACACAGCTGGTGGAGTGTGGGCCAAGCGGATGGAGCTATGGTGGACCGGGAGCATGAAGCATCCACGGCGGTGAAGGGCATTTTTCACGATTTCTGCATTGAGACCCTCTACTGGACAGCGGTGTGATTTGTAGGAGCGGTGGTGCTGTGACAGTGGTGTGGTTCGACAACCCGG
Organism: Acheta domesticus; assembly: GCA_031308135.1. Taxonomy (NCBI): domain Eukaryota; kingdom Metazoa; phylum Arthropoda; class Insecta; order Orthoptera; family Gryllidae; genus Acheta; species Acheta domesticus. The sequence continues at coordinate 10,202 of JAHLJT010006913.1, forward strand.
CCATGTGTGCCTCGTAACCTTTCAATGTTACATTCATTTGGTTTTTGTTTGCTGTGTTAGTCAGGTAGCATCGCTTGGTCAGTGTGAGCCTTTAATTTTGTGTTTCGCAACACTGCAAGAGTTTTGTGAAATTGTTAAAGTTTTGTGAAATTATTATTAAAGTTTTTTGTATTCTTTGACATTTTATGGTGCCTTGAAACCCGGGAACGAATACTTCGTTCGTTCGTTGGTAACACTGACTACGCGAGGGTTTTGTTCACGCCATGCCGCGTCGTGATGCGCACACGGAACGCGTGCCTTTGTGAATAAAAAACAAAATTACAGTAGAATCATTAGCAGTGCTGTTGTAACATTTACTTGTGTTATGTGCGCTTTGCTTTGCGGTTTGTATGGTGCAAATTAAAAGCATGTTCTTGGTTACGCCTTTCCAATTCCTGGAAATCTTATGCAGCTTTCCTAACCTCATATTTCACGTTCCTGATCTTAGGGTCTCAAGTTTGTAGGGTTAAATGTATTTTGACGATAGTTACATAGCTCATTTTGCTTATGAAAGTGGTGTTGACTTCCAATTAACAAATACATGTCGGTCCTTAAATTTTTAGATGGTTTTTCGCGTATGAAACTTCATACCCTTTAAATGCTATCGTGAATTATTTCAGTTCTTTTCATTAGTAAGCAAGCTTATTTAACCATGTCTCAGTCAAAGGTACGGGCTAAGGAGCCAGGTGCAGTTGAATTAAGATTATCACAAAGGTGGAGTCTCGCTATTTGGGAAATTTCACGAATTGAAAGTAATTTGAAAGCTTTGCAACCAGCAACAGTAGCCAGTCTCGCGTGCTTGCGTGATAGGTTATGCGAGGTTTGGAAGGATATCGAAGCTCTTAAAATGGATGCGATCAGCTCCACAGAGTTCTTTAGCACGATTCATGAACAAAATTTTTCGCAATGTGAAAATGCTTACTTGGCTGTAAAACAGCTATTGAATGAAAAATACGAGCCCTTTGAAAAGCCTCTTACTGTTGCCTCGGCGTGTCATCATGCCTCGCTACCGAGCATTAAAATTCCAAAATTTGATGGAAGGTATAGAAATTGGCAACGTTTTCGTGATTTGTTTACTCAATTAGTCATTAATCAGGTACAGATACCGGACTCGCAGAAGTTGGTGCATTTAATGAGTAGTCTCGAGGCCGAACCTCTGAAGTTGATTTCTGTGCTCACAGTATCAGACAGATCCTTTCAACAGGCCTGGGCTTTATTAAGAGATCGTTATGACGATAAATCGAAAATTTTAGAAGAGCACATTCATGCTCTCTTCTCCTTTCCTTCCCTCAAAATTGGTGATGCCTCCTCCTTAAGAGAATTGCACAATGTAGTAACTTCTCACTGGCTATCTATGTCAGCAGTTCCCACTACAGTCCCTATGGCTGAAATAATAGTACAATTTTTAGTGCTCAGTAAATTGGATAACAAAACAAGGGAAGCATTTTTCCTTGCTAAAGCAAAAAATGATATTGTTCCATTGCAAAATGTTTTAGATTTTCTTTCACTCCGGGCAAGAGCCCTAGACATTGCCCCTCTTGCTAATCCTGATGTGAATTCTGTTTCAGTTAGTAAGTCTAAGCGCCCTACACAATCTTCACCTGCCAAACAGGTGTTTCAGCTGGAAGAGGGGTCATCAGCTCGAGCCTGCATTGCCTGCAGTTCTGGAGAGCACCCACTTTTCGCCTGCCCTCGTTTTCGTACCCTGGCTGTCCAGCAGAGATGGGATTTTGTCTCTTCTCATCAACTCTGCTACAACTGTCTTCGAAGGAAGGGTCCTTCTCATCATTGCTCACAACGAAGTTGTAAAACTTGTGGTAAGAACCACCACTCAATGCTTCATAAATTTTCTACACAAAATGTCCATAATTTGGCATCACCTCATTGTTCTAGTGCTCCCAACACCTCTGCTGGACTAGCATCTGCCACCCAGATTACTGCAAAACAACCACACGATACAAAGGTTTCCACGTTATCACACTTGGTTCTTAGCCAGACATTTAATATTGGTTCTCTCCTTCCCACAGCCATTGTTAATGCAACAAATGAGTTGGGCCAAACCCTGCCAGCCAGGGCATTACTTGATTCTGGTAGTGAAGTTTCCTTGATAACTGAATCACTGGTACAGGCCCTCCGTCTCAAAAGAATTAGGCATAATGCTACGATTCATTCTGTTAATGCTCTTACTTCTGGTTCAAATGCTAGAGTTCATGTGTTAATCTCCTCGCGGTGTTGTAGGTGGAAAAGGGCAATAGAATGTTTAGTGGTCCCTGCTATTTCCAAAGCCACCCCCCGGAGGAACATTAATTTAGCTGCCCTGAAGCTGCCTGCTGACCTAAAATTGGCTGATGACCAATTCTTTATTCCTAAAAAATTAGATATTTTATTAAGCTCTTCTTTATTTTTTCAGGTGCTTAACACTAAGAAGAGCAGCCATTGTTCAAAGCTTTTTATTCTTGATACTAAGTTTGGTAATGTCATTGCGGGGGATCGATTGCCCACACTGTTGCCAAGTGCGGCACCCCCAGATCAGTGCTTTTTCTTAACTGCACACTCTCCTTCCTTAGTCAATGATTATGAGAATATTTGGAATTCTGAGAGGATTTCCTCTTCTCGTGATGAAAACTTCTCACACTTGGAGCATCCTTGTGAAAAGAAATTTAATGAGGACACCTTTAGGTTGGAGAATGGGCAATTTTGTGTATCTTTGCCTTTTAAACGTCCTCCACAATTATTGGGGAATTCACATTTTGTGGCCAAGCAGTTTTTGCTTGCTTTAGAAAACAGATTTTCTAAAGATAAAGAATTAAGGCATAATTATGTCAAGTTCATGAGAGAATACATTGAATTGGGGCATGCAGTTGAATGTGTCAGTAAGATAGCACCTCCTTTCTATTTTATACCTCATTTTTGTGTGTTGAATCCACAATCCCCTACTACACCACTGCGTGTAGTCTTCAATTGTAGTGCCAAATCTTCTTCTGGGTTAAGTTTAAACGACCTACTCTACGCTGGCCCTAACGTGCAATCAGAGCTCATTGACATCATGCTTAGATTTCGATTGTTTAATGTTTGTTTCACTGCAGACATTGAGAAAATGTATAGAATGGTTCGGGTGCATGATGCTGATACTAAATTTCAGAGAATTTTGTGGCGAGAGAACCCTCACGACCCCATTAAAATTTTTACTTTGCAGACCGTTACTTATGGTATGGCCCCCTCCGCATTTCTGAGTACAAGGTGTCTCAACAAGTTGGCTGAGGAAATAAATGAAAATGATCCTGAGGTGGCTTCAGCTATCAAGCAGGGATTTTATGTAGATGACTTACTGTTCGGGAGTGACTGTGCTGAGAAGGCAGCATCGTTATTTCAAAGGATTGTAAAAGTGCTAAAGGGAGCTCATTTTAATTTGAGAAAGGTTAATAGCAATTCTTCATCGTTTCTGGCCACTCTCAACACCACTCACACACAATACACTTCCACGCCTCTGGCCTCAGACAATACACACAGAATATTGGGTTTGACTTGGAACACTGATAAAGACACACTTTGCATTACATATAGCAAACACTCCGATCCAAACACTTTCAACCTCCCGTGTATAACAAAAAGGGTTGTGTTGCACTTAATAGCCTCTATTTATGACCCATTAGGTTTTGTGAATCCTTTCTTGGTAAAGTTGAAGCTTTTTCTGCAAAAATTGTGGTCTTTACAGTTGGATTGGGATACTCCTCTTGATTCTGATCTTACTTGTTGTTGGCAGTCCTTGGTTAATGAGATTGTTTTACTGCCATCAATTATATTCCCACGCAAGGTGTTACCCCAGGGTCACCTTCCCTCTTGTCTAGTAGGATTCTGTGATGCCTCTCATAAGGCGTACGGAGCTGCATTATACTTAGTTAATCATGATTCTGCATCCGTTGCGCATAGCCACTTGTTGTGCTCTAAATCAAGACTTGCTCCCCTGGCAGGGTCGACTATTCCTCGCTTGGAGTTGTGTAGTGCATTGTTATTGGTAGAATTGACCAAGAAGGTAATAAGAGCATTGAGAATTGTGTGTTCTATTAATCAAGTGTATCTTTTTTCAGATAGTTCTATTGTTTTGCACTGGTTGGTGAAAAGCAATCATAAATTGGATGCTTTCACTGCGCATAGAGTTTCAAAGATAGTGGCATCCTATCCACTATCTTGTTGGCGCCATGTAAGCTCGAGACAGAATCCCGCTGATCTGCTAACCCGTGGTGTCTCCCCCCAGGCACTGCAACACAGTACCCTCTGGTTTGTAGGACCGCCGTGGCTGAAGCAGCCAGTGTCAATGTGGGCCAAGCCGTTTGTCGATGCTGAGGTAGCGGATAATGGTAAGGTAGATGCTCTCTGTTGTATGTTCACTGCATACAAAACAAATATGCCCTCGTCAGATGTAGGTGAAAACCAAAATTCATTTGTTCAAGTGCTACTTAGCAGATATTCAAAATATCACAAATTGATAAGGGTGTTGGCGCTATGCTTAAGATTCATTAACAATATACGGGCTGCAATTGTTGCTCGCATTGACCCTGCTTCGGCTCAGATGCGGAGAAGGGGTTGGTTGGCACCGCTTGAATTGAGAGAAGCCACAGTGGTTATTATAAGGCTCATTCAACTAGACATGTACCCCCTTGAATATAAGGCACTTTCAAAAGAAAAGGGATTACCTCCCAAGTCATCGCTCATTAGCTTGAATCCTTATCTAGGCCCTGATGGGCTTTTACGGGTGGGTGGCCGTTTAATGAATTCTCAGGTGGAGAGGTTAAACAAGCATCCTATTATACTTCCGCCTAACCACAAATTTACCGTCCTGTTCTTAGAAATGATACACCTCGCATTTCTACATGCGGGCTTGGCAATGATGATGGGATGTGTGCGCCAGCAGTATTGGATTCCCTCCCTACGACGGGTAGCAAAAAAAGTAATTAATGCTTGTCTGACGTGTAGGCGCTGGCGCGGCGCACCCGTGGAGCAAATTATGGGTTCATTGCCCCCTAGCCGCGTAAATCCTTCTCGGCCATGGGCTCACACATCCGTAGATTATTGTGGCCCAATTTTGACAAGGCCGTCTCTCACGAGATCAAAAATGTCTCAGAAGACTTGGATTGCTGTATTTATATGCCATTCCACGAAAGCTTCGCATTTAGAAATCGTCGAAAATCTATCCTCCTCTCAATTCATTGCGGCCTTTGAACGTTTTGGTTCGAGAAGAGGTTATCCTGTGCACATGTACAGTGATAACGCTAGTACATTCAAAAGTGCTAGTCGTATCCTAGCCGAGGCTAATCGCTTTGTTCTTTCCGCTCGGGATTTAGAGGTTATCACCAATTTTTTATCAGTGCAGGGTACCTCCTGGCACTTTTGCCCCACCTACGCTCCTCACCGAAACTCGTTAGCTGAGGCTTGTGTTAAAAGTCTTAAATTCCATTTGCGTCGCGCTTTAGGGCAACAAGTTGTGCCCTTGCTTACATTGTACACCCTCTTAGCCAAAATAGAAGCTTGTTTAAACTCAAGACCGCTTGAAGTCACGTCTACAGATTCGGATGTGAATTTGATTTTAACCCCGAATCACTTAGTCTACGGGCACGCGCTTAATACTTTTCCTATAGATACTGACTCGCCTCTTGTGCAGATTACTCCTGCACAACAGTTCCGCCATTTAAATAACAAATTAGCAATAATTTGGAAATATTGGTCGCGCAATTACCTCCACACCTTGCAACAAAGGGTGAAGTGGAAAAGGGAGTCACCACCACTAGCTGTAAATGATTTAGTACTTTTAATTGAGGAATCTCCGCCCTCTCACTGGAAATTAGGTGTAGTGGAGAAATTGTTCCCTGATCAAGCAGGAGTCGTGCGTACTGTTGAAGTACGAACTAGCCAGGGCAAGTTATTGCGACCAGTACAAAAGTTATGTGCACTGGCTAGATCCTCCCACGAGTAAGCCCCAATCCATGATATTTATCTCTACTTTTCCCCCTCTGTCGACCAGAGATGCTCAGCTGATTTTTCTTTCGCTTCGCCGCCTGTGAACAGGCGTACCACTATCATTTTTTAGGTCAAACTGCGTGGGCCTGCCACTTGGTTTTTTTTGGTGTTCTTTGACATTTTATGCGTTTTATTAATTCCTTGTTGTACTAATTGGTATAATTTTTTGATTAAGCACTGCTACAAATTCTATGTGATTTTGTTACTTCTAGGTTAAGGTAATTGTTACGAGGTACTCAGTAATGGTTCGAGGTGATTACAATATGTACGCTAGGCAAACGCCTATGCTTTCGTTTGTTGTATGCCCTCCTCACTCGTTTATAGTAGGAATGGAGTCTCTCAAGATAATGCAGAACTGTGGTGGACTTCTCAGTGCTTGTTGCTGAAAGAAGTGAGTGGGAGACGGACAGTGCCGAACCCGAGCATCGCCATGCGCCCGGCCCCAATAAATGTTAGCACATTTTGCTCGGCGCGGACAAGTTCCTGCGACTTCCGCCCACCTGGGCACTCTTTGGAGTGCTTCCCGCTAAATTATGGGAGTTCCATGCTAGACCAGGGTGTCATGGGGCGCGCAATTCCAACATTCGCGCGTCCCACTTAAAAAAAAAAAAAAAAAAAAAAAAAAAAAATCCATCAATCAATCAATCAATCAATGAGATGGAATGAAGACATTAATTAAATCATTGTTTCCCCGCGCCTTGATGCATGTGACAGCTCTTCCGCCGCCCTGCCAGGTTGCAATCAGCTACCCTCGCCGCCGACACCGGTGACGTCACTACATCACCACCGTCACCGCCGCCACCAACACCATCGCGCCGTCGCGCCCGTATCTCTCCCCCTGCCTACGTCCGCCCCCCCCCCGCCGCCAGCTAGCCGGCTGCCCGCCCCTCTGAGCCCTGCCCGGGGTCGAACCCGGGGCACCGCCCAGAGCATGTGCGGCCAGCGGGCGACACAGCTGGTGGAGTGTGGCCAAGCGATGGAGCTATGGTGGACCGGGAGCATGAAGCATCCACGGCGGTGAAGGGCATTTTTTCACGATTTCTGCATTGAGACCCTCTACTGGACAGCGGTGTGATTTGTAGGAGCGGTGGTGCTGTGACAGTGGTGTGGTTCGACAACCCGGCCATGTGTGCCTCGTAACCTTTCAATGTTACATTCATTTGGTTTTTGTTTGCTGTGTTAGTCAGGTAGCATCGCTTGGTCAGTGTGAGCCTTTAATTTTGTGTTTCGCAACACTGCAAGAGTTTTGTGAATTGTTAAAGTTTTGTGTAATTATTATTAAAGTTTTTTTGTATTCTTTGACACAGA